>VZRW01006201.1:133017-189809 GCA_013398125.1 Aegotheles bennettii | reverse complement strand
GATTCTGTGATTCTGTAATATGCAAGGAAGAGGTTTTGGCAGTTTGGTCAAAGCGTATTCATTATATAAGATGAGCAGCATTCAAGTGCAGAATACTCTATTCACCTATTGTACTTCCAAACCCAGGAAGTAGTTGCTGATAATGATTTTAGATGAGGCTTTATCGGGTTTGTTTTATAACAGTTCTTCATTTATAAACAATGGCCAAAGATTGAACGACAGTGAAAGCTGGAAGAAAATAAAATATTGCTGAATCCTCAAATTCTCTAATAGTTGGAAGGGGAAAAATATTGAAAAACTGGTTCTGCCCTGACAGCAGTAGAATGATTTCTTTTGAAAAGAGCAAAACCCTTCAGAAATAATAAAAACAAACCCACAAACAAAGCACAGGTTCTTTGTGACCTGATTATGAAACAGCCCTGTGCTTACCTGCACTCCAGCTTTCACAGAGAGAAGAGTTTCAACCTTCATGGACTAGCAGAGACTGATGGTACAGAAAGGAACCTGAACAGGTTGTACGCAGAATCTGGAATGAAGCGGTTTAACATTAATAAAATGAAATACTTTTTACTGATTATACAACTGGGCCTTTGAACTCATTGTTTCATATTTTATAGCAAGGCTTGCTAACAGCCACATAAGGTTGAGCATGTAACAACCATACAGGAGTTCTCAGATACCAAAGCCAAGATTTAAAAAGACAAAGTTATCCAAACCTTTATTCATTCATTGAGGATTAATTAAGAAACTCTCATCACTACCTCATTATTTTCCAACAAATTGGTTCAGGATTTCATGTGTTTACCTGTGAATCAGCTGAAGGATCTGACACGGTTACTGCTGGAAATAGGAAATTGGATAGATGGGCTAGTGATATGATTCTGTGTGGAAGTCCCTGTATTCCTGGGTTCTGGTTTTGCATCTGAGCAGCATCCACAATGCAATCATTACAGGCTTTTCACTGTGGTGCTTTAAATGACCATCTGGAGCCTCTGTAGACACAAATTAGATGTCTAGAGCTGGGCATTGCACTACATACTTATGTGAAAACTTTCTGTATTTAATGTTTCATTTTTTTCCTAAAGCATTTAATTTCTGAAATGAAAATAAAGAAGGCAAAGTTTCCTGCCTTGCTTTCTGGAGAGAAAATTTTGGATCAAGCTGAAAGTGAGGCATAAACTTTAAATTAGACACAGAGACACCAGAGCAAGAAAAACCCAGTAACTACAGTCATGATTTGACTTGATATAATGTTTTTTCAAGTTTACAGCCATGGGATTTCCACTTCAAAATAATGAGAAAGGAAGTGGATGCAAAGAAATTTGGCTATAGAAAGCTGCCAGAAGAGCTACAGTTTGATGGTGCTTTCCCCAGAGAGAGTGCTCATATCATAGTGAAAATATAGAGAAGCAGTCCTGTAAATGTCAGCAAGGCCAGATACCATTAGAGATTTATACTGAGAGACAAAGCCATTTTCCATTTAATTTGGAATTTGAATTCAAAAGCAGCCTATTTAGATCTTTGATTTGAAGTGTTCTTTCAACTTCAAATCCCACTAGAAAACTAATACCTGATTCTCATTTGTATGAGTATATAAATGAGAATGTACGACATTTGCAAAGGAAAAACTGTGTCTATGAGAGGATTTATTTTTTTTTTTACTGTTCTAGAGCAATCTGAACTGGACTTCAAAGACATGAGAATAATACTCCTGAAAAGCCTGAAAACTTCAGAAGCAGGAACATAGATGTATACTATGAAGTTAAAGCAAACTGAGAGATAGTTAGGCTGTTACCTCAAGCTATGCTAGAAGCAAGTTCTAGGTATAAACATGCATTCACGTCTCACGCCTTCTCTTCAGAAAACTCCGCTCAGATGCATAAGATCTCCAGTAGCAACCATAATGGACATCATTATCTGAAGAACTTCAGCTATATTTGTACAAAATTTATGGGTAAAAACTTGGATTCGAGATGTGTCAAAACCATACAGGAAAAAGAAAGGTACGTATTCTTTTTTAGTTCAGTTATAAAATGTGAACAGCTGTGATTTGGCCTAATATAATGGTATCCAGGATTGAGGAAACCTTTTGAAGCTAGTACACACAATAGTATGCTTTCTCCATAATAAAAGGAACTAACAGACACGTAAAGTTTCTCAGTGGTACAAACAACAGGAATCATCAACCTGAACAGACCATATACAAATCACCTAAGGAACTGATTCCTGTTTGAAAGGATTTTCCCATTTTAATAAGAAGGAGATGGTGGTGGGGTGAGGGCTGGGATTTGAAATAGCAGAGCAGAAACACTGCAGAACAATGCAGAGCAACGAACAGGAAGCCTCACAGACACTTGTAGCAGAAACCTGAGGAAAAACTAAGACTGAAAGAGCTTCTGGGCAGAGACTTGTTCAAGAAGAGACTTGGAATGAGGAAGAAATAAATTGGCTCCTCCCACTTCATCCCTGCCATCTGCAGAGAGCTTGAACCTCAATGAACAGATGACATTATAGAAATAAAAATCCAAATCTGAACTGGAAGCAAACTGCAAAACTCTTACTTCGCTCCCCAGATCCAGTGGCTACCCTTGGGTCTAAAGGGATATCAATGATAAAAACAGACAAAGAGAAATATAAATGTATTTAAAATTTCTGCTCTGCTAGTTCCATATTAATTATTTTGGGTGGCATTCACTCCTTTGAAGTTTTCTGTATCTTTTGGCAGTTAGATAGCACTTCAGTGGAAGTTTAATCCCTCACTCAAATTGTGTCATACATACACAGGAAATACAGCAGTGGGGGAATGCAAAAAGTATATTGTCTCTGGTAGCTGGCACTGTGCATGTAATTATTTACAATGAGTAAGCAATTTCCTTCAGGTCAGACATGCGGAAAGATTCTTACATTTGTGAAGAAAAAGGCTAGTATGAGTAGTAGATTCTTATACCTAAAGCAAAAAATATCACCAGCAGTGGAGTACTAAATAGAATTAGACAATTATTAATATTTTTCTAGGGTTTTTAGAGGTGCGAAATGTGACCTTTTTTATGTGTGTTTTCTTTTGTCTCTGCTTATGCATTTGGTGAATACAGAGATTCAGAACTCTGTATTTTTATAGGAAACATCATTTAGTGATTAGGCTAAAACTACTTTGTCAGGACCAGGAGATTCATGATGAGATACCTCTGCAGAAGTGTGCTTTGTGATTTACTTCTTGCCTATAGCAGGCTAAACTGTAATCATGAATCTGAGACCTTTCAAACACCTGGAAAACTGTTTTGAGGATTGAACTCACTATCACAGAAAGCTGTCTGTAAGTAAGAGCGAAATTCATTCCTGTTGTAATTTGGTTGGTCATTCAGTCACAGACAACTGTTTATATGAAGCAGAGAGTGTAGCTGAAGAAGATTTAAGGACATAGAGAACAGATGAATATGAGAAGCTCTGCTCTTCTGGATGCTAGTTTCTCCTCAAGAAAAAAAAAAACAACAAAGTTGTATTATTATACTATATACCCAAGTGAATAGTGTCCAGTATTTTACTTCATTTTAAGAAAATATTAAACTTGTTGGCTAAAAGGAAAGTATTACAGAGCAAACTGGTATTCTGTGTCTGATGCTGCCCCTAGCCTTCTCGCTTGTCATCCCTCCATCTATCTTTTTAGAGCTGTCTGAGTTTATAGTAATCAAAAGAACATGATGAAAGGTGGTAGATGAACTATTTTGCAGTGTTATAACAAAACTGGTTTATTAGGAGCTAGTGTTGAGAACAAACCCCAATGTTTTTTAGTCCTCTGAGTATCTAATTTATCTCTTCACAAATTGTCTTGCAACCACAGTAAGTTGCAGGGGAAATTCTGACCTCATTGGGGCCTAGGGGAAACTCCAAAGAATTGCTAGGATCATGATTTCATGTGTTGTAGCTATCATAAGGCTATCTGCACTGTAGAAAGCTAGACCATCAGTGTAAGACTGCCTCAGACTGTAATTTCTTGTGCCTCATTTTTGCCAGCAGATCCATACAGAAACAATCATGCTATTGTAAAGAGTATCCTGTGTGTTTGCTGTAGAGGGATGCTGTTTGCTTATTCACTGACGTCTGTGAATGTGAACATGACCTGAAATCAGCCGATGAGTGTGTGAAGTCAGCCAACACAGGGAGAAGATAATAACATATATCTGTTATCAGAGGGGTAGCAAATGCTCTATGCTTATAACCTTTTAAAGTGTGCCAAATAAACTCCTCTAGAGCAATACAGTACTACATGGCTGTTACTTCTCAACAATGTTCTGCTTTGAAGGATCTGTCCTTTGAATAAGGACAGATCTTAAGAAAAGGTGAAATTGAAGGCAGAGGAAAATAATTTACAGTGGTATGAAGCAATATTCCATTTTGCCACAGCAAGTACTATGCATTTCATGGTAACAGGAAGTATGTTAAGAGAAATACAAACAATAAAAATGCTTCTAATGCATTTATTATTGTAAACATACGTGCATTATATTCAAACACTCAGTATAACTTACTTACTGCCACAGGCCAATTAGATCATCTCCAATCACATGTGGAAAGAGCTCAAGCTAATCTAATTTGCCCAAGAATGCACCATTTATTTCTGGGTTTCTGATGTTTTTATACCATTACAAAATGATCACTAAACATGCCCTCCAGTATGGAGCCTCTGTGTTCTCAGAAATGCAAGTTCAGAGGATCATCCTTCTAGCAAAACAGTGATAACTGACTGTACTTCTAAATTATGTGGCTTAATGGTCAATAGACATCTGATGTTAAATAGGGAACACCTGGCTCTACACCTGCAAAGAGTGATGCAAACATTCAATTGCAAGTAAAGTCCACTGATGCCTGTTTACCAGAGGAAGAAAAAACCCATGACAGCCCTAATATTCTTAGTTCTGTGGCTTTTGAACTGTGGTAGTATTGATCTTCTATGTAGTGGATTGAATGATGCAGGAATTTTAATTCTCAGAATCTTTTAGTTCTAAGTTATTTGTTATACATTTTAAGTCCAAATTTTATGAAAAATAATCTGAGGCTATAGTATTGTAAAACTTCGTAAAAAAAAAAAAAAGAGAAAACCAGAAAACAGTGCATGAAGAAAAGGCTGCAGCAGTATTTGGTGTCTTTGACTATTTTGTTACAAGAAGGGTGAAAATGACAATGGAGAAGATATTGGTGCCATTTTACTATGCGGTACTTATATGCATGGATAGTTTATAGTAGAAAATTTTGTTATACTTCATGAAAAATCTGGAGAGTGCTCACAATTTGACAGACACATCTAATCCATAAGGAAAGGGTACACATCACTGTGTAACAACTTGAAGTCTTGGGTCTATGACGGGAACTATTTTGTTTCTTCATGTTTCAGATGGGTTATATTACCTTATTGATTTTACCTAGTGGCATCAGAGTTTATCATATGAATCAGGTCAGCCCTAATAGTCTGTTTTTCCTCCTTGTCATCTTCACTAGAAGCATTCAATCAGTATACATGAACAATCTGAACTGCTAGGTTAAACTTGGGATCTGTTCTCTTAATTCATGTAATATATCGTATTTCACTGTCATTGGGGAGTGTCATAAACATCTAGAAGACTCCTACACAAGTTTGTCTAAATATTTGCTTGGTAAAACCAAGACTGGGACTGTATCCATCAAAAACCAGCAATATTCAGTGCCATGTGAGCCTCATTCAGACAGTGTTCTACAGCTGTAGTTGTAACTGCATTAAATGTCTTCAGTAAAACTGTAGTTTTCCCTGGAGTAATTGAAGTAAAACATAATATATTAGTTATATACTGTATCTCACATGAAATATAATGATTTGAACTTACAGTATGTTAAAACTCTTTGTCACAGCACAAATTGAACAATAGGCAAGGTATAGTGTATGTTACAGGACATTAAAATGAGCATTCAACCAAAAGAAAATCATAAGCTGACTCCACCATAAATCTTGTGCACCCCTGGTGGCTATTAAAATTCCACCAAAATTCACATGCTAACGATGTGGTTCCAATCAATCCAATTTATCAACCTTACGGGCTGATTAAAGCTATCACACCATTATGATTAACTCATTGATGCTGGAAACAGGATTTTGCAAACTGCAAAACAAAGAGGAAGCTTTGGTTTGCTTAACACTGAGAAGTTAATAGGAAACCATAAACTTTAAGAAAAACGTTAGGCCAGTTCATAAAAATCTTTGTGTTCAGTAAGGGCTGATCCCTCTTCCTCTACATTGTTAAGCATTCCCTTGCCCAAGCAGTCAAATAATTTACACTGTAACCACTTTCTAATGCCATTCATATATACTCTTCAAAGCTAGGAGTTTCTTATCCATCCCACTTCTGTTTTGGACTTTTGTCTTCTTTTTAACAAAGCAGTGAGGTGTCCATTTACAGACTGGGGAAACAGCTCCATTAACCACAGAAAAGGATTCTTTATGTAGAAAAAAAAAAGCTCCACACTTTTTCCACATAAAGATGTGATATTCATGTGGAAATGGCCTGAATTAGTTTTTATGAATAGGGCCCTTGGTGACTAATTCTTTTCTGGGGAGGGTAACAGGCAAATGTTATCCAGATGCATTCCTCTGGAATTATTCCCAGTTTCTGGAAGTGAAAACTACTGTACCTGTAGTACAATACAGGGCAGGCAGTGAAACTTGATATCAGTATAAATAGTGCAACAGTGTTCCCTTCACTTCTTGCCATTGCTATAAAAATTTGATCTGTTGTAAACATCTACCAAATGACCTTCCAGTAATTCAGTAATACCTGTACCTATTCACACACAGATCTGTGTACAGAAGGGGAAAGTAAGTCTGGGAGTTTTTAACCCACCTCAACAACTGAGTCAAACAAAGCTCTTCCAGCTATGAAAACTTTCTGACTCTGGCCAACAAAGGGAAGGATGAGAAAATGATTGTTTACTTATTCTATATAAAGTGATTTTTAGGATGGAATTGCTATACCCATCCCACTTAGGGAAGGTAAGTGCAGTAATTTAGGAGTCCAATGCTGCAAATAATCACAATGATACTAACAAAAATGCTCCTGCAACATAATTTTTACAGTTTATTCACTGTGTACTACCTTTCAGACACAAAGGTCAAAACAGTTTAAAGAAACAGTAACTGTTGGTATGTTCAAGGAACGGACACGGGGCAAGGGGATGTGAAGTGACTTGCACAAGACATTCAGCAAACATCTCTAGTGGCAGCGTCAAGGATTAACCAAGTTAAACATTAGTAAATCCTTAACAAAGAGTTCTAAGTAAGGACCAGCCTCTTGGTTTGTCTCAGTGCAGAGATAAGTGGCTTCTCATAACTGCTGGAACAGTTTGAAAATTCTCCTTTAGAAGTGAGAACAAACACTGTGGTAACAATGCACTGTCCAGCTATTTGCCACATATATTCCTGGTATAACAAATCCTATTTTTAACCCTACAAACTGGACCAAGCAAAAGGAGGTATTACCAATACAAGGATAATGCCACTACTTGAGTATCTATACATAATATTCCTTCTATTTTTTTAACAGAAAACAGCACTGCACTGAGAACAGTTCTATTATAGATGATCTGCATCCCTATTGGGAAGTACGATCATACTTCCCTATTTTTTGCATTATCTCAAAATTAAAAGGCAATTTGTAGAGTACAGTATTTTGGTGTCATCTATCAACTCTTCTGTCACTATCAGGTAGGTATTCACATGACTACATGAAAGCACCCAGCTGCATTTATTACTACCTCCAGGCAACGCCTCACGCCTCCACTACACACAGTCACTGCAAGAAATGATACCTTTATCTTTCAATATTATCCAATATTATCCAATATATTTCAATATTATCCAAACTGCAAAGCAGCTTTTAAGAATTCCTTGTCACATCTACATGTTTTCACTAGAGAACTGTCTTTTTGCCCTAACCCCAAGCATAGGCTTTTCTTTACAAAACATAGCTAGGTTAAGGCCCATCATTAGTAACACTAAGCCTCATATTTCTGTACCCATTATAAACAGGCACCTTTGGAAAACTGGTACCTCTACTCTTTTAGCAGCTTATAATTGCTTCTAGTAGTTCATGAGATACTGGATTGCAGTTTCTACACACAAGTAGATATTTGGGTTAAAAAACTCTTTAGGCACTTTTTAGAAGTTTTTAAAATGTATCAGTGGCTCTCCTGATTTATAGCCATTAAAAATTCTTGCCTACCTCCATAAGTGGTAGAGAGGTATAGGCATTTCCAGGGGCTATTTCACTGTATTTAAGAGAAGTATGTAAGATAAATCTTATAATGGAGGCTTATCTTTTAGACAGCTGTACTTAAGGAAAACCTGCCATTAGAGTCCACCTTGCTCTCTGACTTCTTGGTGAATCATATACAGGGGGAAACATATTTAAGTGACTCACAGTCAGAAAATAAGGCATTAATACACATTTTAAAACTCAAGGATACAAGTCAATAGTTCCAGAGGAAACTCCAACAGAACGTTCGCATTAGGATATGTGTGAGAAGTGCCGTATTTTTGGTTGCATGATGAGATGCAGAGTTTATTGGCTCTTCTCTGAGAAAAGCTATGCAACCCTGACTCCTGATTGCACCAGCACTCAACAGCATATAACCATCAGATCTTTGTAGCAGATCACCATTTTCTGAATGATTAATATTCAATATCAGGAAACCTTATCTGCCATGGAGTATGCATATGGATTTCAAAAGATACTCTCCCCTCTCCAAGTATAGGCACCTACTCTAAATATGTAATTTAGATAAAGATGTAAATATTAGCAATTTGGAAAATAAATCACAGCAAACTACCTCTTCTTCTTCTTTCCCAAGTAGTCCTTGACTAAAAATTACCTTCAGATGTTCATAATTTTAATGTTCTTCTCTAACACACGGATACCTGTTTCTTGAACAAAGCAGTCCAGGATAGTGGTCAGAGCTCCTGTGCTACAATCTGAAAGGATGATTTAAAAGCTTCACATTATATCAGCTTCTTTGGAAGCTAATTGATCTAATGAATTTAAGCATAAAGCAATTTATTATGAAGGTTTCAAAAGTTTTCTTCTATAACAAGCTAAAGAGTTGGTCCTCTGTGAATACATGAACTGAAGATGTTTTGCATCCTGTATGAAAAATAGTTATTGTATTCAGACACTGTTAAATGGAAATATCTTTTAGTGCAATTAAAAAGTGGGGATTGATCTGCATATCGTAGTTTGGTTCATCAGAGCAAACAGATGTTTGGTATTTTGCAGGGAAAGTAAGTATAAAGCATTATGTTGAAAACAGTGTATGTACAAAGATGGCTAACCCTGTAAAACACTTAAGAAGGGGTGTGGTTTTACTAATGAAATTCCTATTTATCATGTGCTTAAGTATATGCAAAAGTTAGATCTTCAGATAGCAAAGGTTAGATTTTCAGTATTTAACACATGTGGGAACCCATGTTTGTATGTTTTTTTGAAATCTGTAACCCAGTTCCCACAAATATTGTCTCCTACTACTGGAACAAGGCACTAAAGCAGGCCATTTTTCCAAATGTTTTCATTTGCTGGAGTACTGCAGAAAGTCTCAATGCTAAATGCCACACTGGACATTCTGAAAGATGTTACAACAATAGAAAAAAAAAGTAATAGCTTGTGCTGACTGGATGAAAACTTTCTGCTGATCACAGAATCACAGAATCACAGAATTCTAGGGTTGGAAGGGACCTCGAAGGATCATCTAGTCCAACCCCCCTGCCAGAGCAGGTTCACCTACAGTACATCACACAGGAACGCATCCAGGTGGGGTTTGAATGTCTCCAGGGAAGGAGACTCCACAACCTCTCTGGGCAGCCTCTTCCAGTGCTCTGTCACTCTCACAGTAAAGAAGTTCTTCCTGATATTCACATGGAACCTCCTATGCTCCAGTTTGCAACCATTGCCCCTTGTCCTATCATTGGTCATCACTGAAAAAAGCTTTGCTCCATCGTCCTGACACTCACCCTTTACGTATTTGTAAACATGGATGAGGTCACCCCTCAGTCTCCTTTTCTCCAAGCTAAAGAGACCCAGCTTCCTCAGCCTTTCCTCATAAGGGAGATGTTCCACTCCTTTAATCATCTTTGTGGCTCTGCGCTGGACTCTCTCAAGCAGTTCCATGTCCTTTTTGAATTGTGGGGCCCAGAACTGGACACAATACTCCAGATGTGGCCTCACTAGGGCAGAATAGAGGGGGAGGAGTACCTCTCTTGACCTACTAACCACCCCCTTTCTAATGCACCCCAGGATGCCATTGGCCTTCTTGGCCACAAGGGCACATTGCTGGCTCATGGTCATCCTCCTGTCCACCAGGACTCCCAGGTCCCTTTCTCCTACACTGCTCTCCAGCAGGTCAGCCCCCAGCCTGTACTGATGTTTTCTTTAGTTCTTTTTCTCTTTTGCCTTGTTTGTTTCTTTTGTTTATTCTGTTTTTAAGAACTAGAAATCAACGGACTGGTTACCCTGGTAAGGTGGTGCTCCTGCAGCCATAGTCATCTAGGCTGGAGAAAATCAGCTGTCATATATGCTGTGAAATGAAGCAAGGGCTGAAAAAGGCCTTATAAATAGATCCACTACTCACTAACATTGAAATGGATTCCTCCTCTTCTCTGACTTAATATAACCTGAATTTGACCTGCAGGGCATATTGCAAGGCTCATCTTTTTTCACTCTATTTGAAAATAGGGGTATAAAATAGCTATTGTAAAAGCAGGACATTGATCGAGCAGGGAGGGAGGATCAGTGTGTGAAGAGATGCTTCTTAAATTGCTGTATCAGGAGGTATTTTCAGATTACATCAATGGCATTTAGGCCATATGGAGAAGTTACTTTTTCGCATTTGCAGGAATCTAAATAAATAAATAACCCTGTTTCATGAGCTGTGAGTATTATTTTTTCATGCTGCCTGTTACTAGCTTCTACAATCCTCCTCCTACAGCTGAGATTTCTGGGGTCAGGCAGTGATTCTGGCAGGAAGGCTAAAATACTCAGTTTGCCAAGGAACATAAATAGGACTAATTTACCAGGATACTGTCCTTGCTTACAATTAAACCTATTTCTCCTTTTCCTTTCTGAGCTGTCAGAGCATATTCATCTACAGCAGTGAGTTTTCATCACTGTATGATGCACACACATGCTATTTGCATGACTCTGCCTATTGAGTGGGTCAGGCAAGACTCTCACTGTCCACCGTGGAACTGGCAGTGGCATCCCAGCATCATCCTAGTGATGCTAACTCTTAGCGTCACCCCTGTTATTTTATTCTTGCAAAATAATCATGTAAACTGCTACTTAGTGAGGAGCTGCTTCTGATCACACAGTCAGCATGAATCAGAGTGCCGTGCACAAGGTTTAATAATACCTGGGCCATAAGTCATTATGGCATATCCCCCAGGCAAATCTGGCAGCCTTTTCCCCTTAAAAATCAAGATGTTCCACCAGTTGCATTGAACTGAACTAGGAATGCTCAGGTGCTGCGTGTGCCAGTAACAGTACTAATCAGTACTAATCTCATTTCAGTGGTGGTATTAAAGACTCTATTCATGCCCAAAGGAGTGTTATGCAGCTGCTGAGTGCTTTCTTTTAGACCATGCATGTGGGAGGTAGGTTGCATAATGAGACATAGCCCTGTATTATGTCCTCATCTGTATGTGGGAGGGTTTGAGCAAGCAGAAGCACATCTCGGTTTAAAAAAGGCCTGGAAGAAACACTCTTCTGGCTCATAGAACAGATCACATGATGGTCTCAAGATGTTTCTACAGCACCTACAGAACAGAAACCCCCTTGATTCTCTTTTTAACAAAATGGAAGAAAGTTGCTTCCTGGAATTCTATGCCACTGAAGCAGAGGTCTTACTGGCAACACACACTGCTGCACATTTCTCATATTCCTTTTATTTTTTTTTCAGTTTGTCAAATCTTTTCCTCTTTAGACTCAGAAACCAAACAGCTTTCTTCTTAATCTCTTTCAACTTTACATGAAGAACCAAGCACCATGTTTAAAGCAGCTCTTGTGAGGTGATAACCTCGTAAGTCCAGGATTAATGCAGAACTGTGCTCACCATCTTTTTGCTCAGAATCACTATTGTGCTAGCTCCTGCCTAGTTCTCAAAAATAGACAACAAAATTTCATAAAAACCTGAGAGAATTTTAAAAAATATTTCAAGAAATTTATACTCACTCTTCCTTATAATCTATTCTTATTTTCTCTGTTCAGGTATCTTTGTGGGATATACGCCTGTTATATTAAGTATGTTATAAAAGGATTTTTGAAAATGTAAAAAAAAAAAATAAGTTGCTGAACACTGAGACCACCAAAGAACTTAATTTTAAAAATTTATGGGGTGTTTCCACTAACATTAGGAGAAGAAAAATATTTCTGATTTTGATAAACATACTCCTACTGAGCTTAATATGGTGTCTTCTATTTAATTTAGGACCAGATTTGTATCTCATTGAGACTGAGAGTTTTCCATAGCAATGGTAGAGGCTTTATATTGAAAAGTGAGCTTTCAGAAAAATTTGGGTTTCTGAATGTGAATTTCTGTTTCTCTGAATATTACCATTTTCACCTTTGACAAAAATCAAGTTTTTCACATTCTGAATCTGATTCAATTTATGATCAAAGTAAAAAAAACAGTAAGTGATCTTGTTAAGCATGTTCAAGTTTAGTATTTTAAATACATGTCTGTTGTTACTTGGTCCCAAGAAGTTTGGGACTTCAGAAAAAGGCGTTTCTCAGAAAGAGTGTACAACTTCAGAGCCAAAGTCTGTGATTGAGGCATCTGGGCACTGTCTGATAAGTGTATAAAAAACACTCATAGAGATATAGCTCTATTAATCTGTTTTTATAATGTTTTGTGTCAATTTCTGAATTAGTAAAAATGTCATCAGCATTTATATATTTTTCATGGTGATAGTTTTACATATAGTTGGCATAGACTGACTAGATAATTTTAATTATTGCTGCTTAATTTCTAACAAGGTTATTTATCCAAAATGCACATGCCACTAGTATAAGATTATTTAAATAACATTTTCTGGTTTTGCAGGCATTCATAATATTGGAAAATGATCTACACTGAAGAGCACAACCTCTCGGCTGTCACATTATCAATACATCGAGTTCTTTATGAATAATTTTCTATTTATCTCTTCTAGAAGTAATCAGAAAGGAGTCACTTTAAATAAACTTCTCTTCATAGATGATTGATTGATTATAGAAAATGTAATTTCCTATCCTTTCCAAAGATCTAGTTTCATATATAACTAAACATTTAACTATATTGGAAGCAAGTTGCTTTTACTTTTCTCCTGACAGAAAGGTTAAATCAATGACTTATAGCTGAATGTTGAAACCTATCTTACTAGGTATAGTGTTCCCTTTGAAAGGACTGAGCAGAAAAGAAACCATCTGAATACACGGCAATTTCAGTCAAAAATATTTGAATGGAGAAAATGTGCAAGTACGAGCATATTTGTGTCTCTATCTACAAGGATTTGACGTGACTTTTCTAGTCCAAAACAATAAAATATTGTGTAAGGATAAAATATGTTTATATTGGACATAACATACTCTCAGCTAACCTGATGTGTCCCATGGAAAACAATAAGGCAGCATCTAAACAAGTAAGCGAAGCGTGGCCTGTAACTGCTTCCTCCTCGGGAAGAAAACATGGATATTCATCAGTTTTCAACTTGTAAAACTGAGGAAAAACACAGAAATCCCCCTGAGCTGGATGGGTCGACCAACAGGGGAAGATCCAGGAGTGAAGCTGGCAGCTCCTCCTTGCCCCTGATCCCTCAACCAACCCCAGAGCAGGAAGTGCAGGCTTTTCCTGCTGGGACAGCAGAGAGCCTACCCTGCACCACTCCCGCTGACCCATATACAGTGCTCCTTTAGGTTTTTTTAATATTTCTTGAATTGCTGAGCACTCAAATAATTTACAAATATTATGGTCCTATCTTGATCATTGTCAAATGTGCTAAGGCATAACTTCATCTTGTAACTTCAGCATAAAATTCAGGTTTCTGTCTGCAGAAGTTTTCCTGCCCAAACTGAGTAGATTGTGGCTGGGGCCTTTAGAGAAGGGGAGTGATCAGCCATGCCATGTGGTGAAATAGCCTTTCTTTGTCAAACATAGTTGGTTTCAGTTATAACTCAATATGAAAAGACAGGTTCCTAAAGAAAGTTTCCACATTTCAGTGCCATTCATAAATATTTTAACTTGCTTTTACTTAATGCACGAATGAAAAAAACATAAAGAGGATTTGACCTTAAACCCTTAATTGACAAAGACTAGTTTAAATCCTCTACAATAGCCAACTAATGCAGTACCATTATGAATCATAAGGAATCTTAGCATGATGCATTCCCATCGTCACTGAACTAGTTAAAGGCAGTGAAGCATGACTAAATTGTTGTGACATTTTCCCAGCCCTACTATTACCTGTCAGATGGGAAAAAATCAAGGCGTCAGGACAAGCTTCCATATTGATGTGCTTGCTGTTGATATTAATTGATGTAAATGGATAAGCTTGTCCATCAACAGTAACAAGCACATCTGCTCATTGTAAAAAAAAATCTTCTTAACCTTCTGTTCTTTTCAGACTCCTTTGATATGAAAAAATGCTCAGTTCTATACTCAGCAAATATGATGTCTATTGTGTTTGTTTTTATATTTTTTTCTCATTTGCTGACAAAATGAAATATGAACTATTCCAGTATTTCATGTTTTTGCTCACAATGGATTGAGTTATATAAAGTAGGACATGGACAAATTACAAAAGCCAGAACAAGCAGGGTACCTAATAGTCTTATATAACTGCAAACAGTCTGCATCTGCTTTAATCCATCATCTTCCTTACTGCTCTTTGAAAAAAAAAAAAAAAGGAATTATTTTCCTTTTTTCCTTTCTTTCTCTTATTCATTTTAAGTACAAAGAAGTTTTTCATAGATTAGAAGGACAAAACTTTTCCTGAGAAGTACTACAAAGGTCTATAGCAAAGAATCCTTTGGGTTCTTTCCTGAGTGAATGTACTAATTCCATAGGAATATTACATGTTATGATACAAACAGAGCTCTCCTAAAGATCTTATTGTCAGTATAGTACTTTTGCCAACACTGCCTTCTCACAGAAGGAACATATTTTTTTTCAAATGTCATCCTCTGGCCTATGATTATTTTTTTTCTTCTGCCTGGTAAATGAAAGGTAATAACAATTAAAAGTACAATATAAATAATCATGCTGAATTCCACGTATTTTCATTCAGTTATGATTTGAGTTTAATTAGAAATGTGATGTCTCCTAGCAGAAATAAAGTATGCACTGAGCATCGTGTTTGTTGTTTTGAAATCATACTAATGAAGGCAGCCACTGCTGCAGACTATATTTAGCATTTCTGTTGATAGAAAAGGAGAATAATTCAGAAATATCTTCATGTTCGTGAAATATTTACTGGAAATGAAACCAAACATACTGAGAGAAAGGTAAATCAAAATGTAATCAAGGTAAACAGAAATATTTTCAATACAGTACATAAGAAAATTGAGATATCTTGAAGAGATGCAAACTTAGATGTTTATGAATACTTAAATATTGTCATCAGCTGATAAAAAACTTTTACTTATTTTCTTATGTTTTACCTAACATAGCTATAATGTGAAGTTTGACTAATCTGAAAGCAATGCAATACTGATAAAGTGTAAAAAGATGCCAAATTAAACATCAACTCTTGTCCTTGTTGTTATAAACTAGGTTGTTTTATGTCTTTTTCCAGAAAGCTCTTCCAGTTCTTCTGTGGCTACTAATCCAGACTATATGGACCTTTTGGGAATAGTATAAACAAAGAGAATCAGTTAGACTATTGTTGAATTATCTTGGTTTTTCTTTGTACCTCTCTGTATGAACACTACTCCCACATCATTCCCCAGCAAATGAAATCTTGGTCTGAAGTCTGAAAGTTCCAGTAAGTCACTATTTATGACATTCACACTCAAGGGAAAATGTAGAGGATTCTGTACTGTCCAGATTACAGGCTGGCAAGATATTTCCTTCCAAGCACAGCTGATACAAGCAAGTTACTGGAAGGGTCTTTTCAGTTTAAGAGTTATTTAAAATAGCCAGGAGAATGTCAGCTAACACAAACACATTACTATGCTTGATGTGATACTTATCTGCGTTTGAATCATTCTACCATTTCAGAACAGAAAAACAAAAACATGTTGAAAATTCATTTTGGTGTGATATGTCTTTTGACCATTCATTTCATCTGGGTCCTATGGGAATATTTATTTGAGAGGCCAAAATTCTCTGCTGATGTAAACAAATGAAAGAACACTGAGGAACTTCATTGAGATGTAGCCATTTACCAGAGTGGAGACCAAGGCCCAAAGCCCTTATAAGGTAGAAAGTTCATTTTCTAGTATACACTGTTACCTTTTAAACAATTATTATTGAAATAAAAACTATCTATATGTCAAATCCAACGAGATGTAATATTCACTGGAGAGGTATAATTCACTTTGAACATAAAAAATAATGTAGTATTAGTTCTGTTCTCTTTTTCTAATGGTTTGAAAAGATAAAAAGCTTTCCCTATATTTGAAACTACATTAGTCAGTAACCCTTCCCAATATTTGATACAAAGCAAGTGTGGAAATAGTGAAAATAAACATCTATAGGAAAAAATGGGAAAATGTATAACAGGAAAGGATTAAAAAGAATAAACAATTTTTATGACCAAAAAAGGAGATAATTCTTTATATTATCTGTATGTACATTTTGTACAGAGACAAAGGAAGGTATTTTGTTACGATTCATCTGTAGAATGTTAACTACCACTTGGCCAAATTTCAAGAATTAACAGCAATTGCATTAAATCCCCCACAGATACTAAATAACAGATATGATCTAATAAGAAATTATTCATCTCAGGATTTGATTTTTCCTAAATATAAATCAGATAAATTAAGAATTATAGGAGGAAATAGCAGGTTTCAAGTTCAGTAATGATTTTCAGTAATTACCAATCTCAATTGTATTTTAAGTTGAAACCTAACATTGAATGCTACCTTATTTTCCTTACTGTCCAAACAACTCTTTAAAAAGAGAAATAACATTGTGACAATATTAAATTTCTATCATGGAAGCTACATCATACAGTACATTACAGACAACATTGCAATAACCATTGCAGTAATTATTCAGATGTTGAGCACCCAACATGTCATGCCATGATTTATCACAGCCTTCTCAATAACTACTAGCACAGTGGCCTAAACCTTTTATCACTTTGAGTCTGAAGTAACTCAATTTAATTTAGAATAATTATTCAGTTCTAAACTATTGTAACTCAGAGCAGAAATTGTTCTACTTTTTGTGTGTTTGTGTGCCTATGAATGTAAGTATTACTTTTCAGTCAAGTCAGATCTACCCTTAACACAACCGTATGGTTCAAGTCTTTTGAGATTTACAATAGCTAAATATGTTAAATGTCAAAAAAATGAAAAGACAAATACTGGGGAAAAAAATCACCCTGCTTACTTAGACCAGAGACATGAGAAAAAACCAATGAAGGGAGCTGTAACTTTCTTTTAACTAAAATGAATATTTCAGATGATGAAACAATTCACAAATTCATGTATAATTTATCATTTTCCAGTAAAAACATTTTAAAAAGTCAAAACACTTCACTCTGACATTTTCAAGTGGAGTGTTTTGATTTTTTCATTTCAAAACAGCTTTTCATTTAGAAAAATTTACCACTTTCTAAGATGATCCCCTGAATATTTAATATTTTAGTCAATCTGAAAAAAAGTATCAGATCTCATTTCTTTGAGATTATTAAAAATGTTTAAATTATTTTTCCAATTGATTATTCTTTATCCACTTGATCAAAAAAATCAGTTATTCACACAGTTCTCTAGCACCCCTGTAAGACTACTCTGATAGGCTCAGCCATTTCATCTCTATTAAATGCACCTGAGTGAAGCATTTAAACTTACATCATTAGTGTTACTGCTCTGTAAATATTAATGCAGCTTTGGCCAAGAAAAGATGTCCTGTCTGAGGAGGTATGCTACATCAGCAGTAGCAGTAGCTGAAAGACTATTTGGTTTCACATCCCCTAAAAGAGATAAGCTTTGTATTTTAAGAGTGATATGGAAACAGAGCTGAATTTGCTCAACGAGCAACCAAACTGATACTTTCATCAGATAGACCTTGGGCTTAAGATTTTATTCAAGGGTAATGTAATATCTGCTCGGTGGACAGGTAGCAGCACTGAAATTGTGGAAGTTGGTACTGCAAGATTTGATTCTTTGGTCTTACTTTTTTTAGAGTGCATGCTGAAAGAAATCGGCAAAGCAGATCCCACAGATTTTAACTAGGTGTGACTGCGAGTCACTGAACTAGGTAAATGTGTTGTCAGTCATTGAAAGAGTCAACACCAAGGAGCCAGGAGCCTTGCTCTTTTTACCATTGAGCTTAAAGCACCGCATGCGTCACAGTGTGAACTGGTTGGTTCTCCACTCCGAAACAACTCTGCAGAGAAGGATAGCTCTCCTGGACTTGGGCTTGTGATCAAAAAAATGAGAAGTAGCCTTGTGTATTAGCAATATCCCTGCATCCTAAGTGCTCTCCAGATTCCGCTCCTTGTTTTTCTGGTAAAACTGTGTTACGAAATACAAAAAGCAGAAGGCAGAAACTGATTCAGAGGGGAGACCTGTAAAAGACAATGGGTTAAATCTTGACCAAGTGAATCAAATATACAGGGAATCATCTACCTGCACTGGCTAGAAATAAGATCATTTCAAAATTTAGAAGTGAACTTGATGCTGTCCTTTAATGTGCCACTAAACAATTCATAAAGTTCATGGTTAGAGTTGACCCCTGTTACTGTGCTCCTTCTTGGCAGTGTGTCTAGCAAAAAGCTATTGCACAGATGTAGGAAGCTCAGTGCAGGAGAACAGAGGTTTATTTGAAACAAACCAAGGATTATAATGATCAGGTCCCTACAGAGCTACTGACTGTGAGCTCAACAATATATTACATATTAAACTGTACAGACCTGGAATCTTTTAGACTGTGAGATCTTCAGATTTCTATATTCCCTATAATCAAATTCTTCACATAATTATTTTTTTAGTTTGTCATGTAAAAGGTTTTAAAATTACTTGAAGTTACACTTTTTGTAACAATTGTAAAAATGGGTTAGTCTTTAATTTATCCTACTGTATTGAAACCAGATTTATTTTATGCAAGGAAGGATATTGCTATAATTCATATCCTAGAGCAGTTAGGAGTTACCATATTTAGTGATCAATCTGCCTTTTAATGTTCTCAATGCAGATCCCACTTACTTATCAATTATATTTTATTTGATTAATGGAGCATTTGCAGCTGTTAAGGAAAACATGTAAGACATTCTTTCATGGTGCCCAAGCTACCACTTTGAGCTACCACAGAAACCAGACCTCCCAAAGTACTGTCAGATGCATAAGCATACTGAAAAACACAAAACTATCAGGAGAAGACTCTCTCTCTTACACTTATTGAACTACTTATGCTATGCTAATGAACAAACATGAGGAATTTCAATGACTGAACTTAATGGTTCAAATGATGCAGATACTTGCCTTGTGCATTCTGCCAGGGTAGTATCTACCAACACAAAATCTGAAATAAAGTTTGAAATCAAAGAGTAGCATGCTTATATGTAGCAAAAACTTCACTCCTAACCTGCTCCTCTAGTCCATGAAGCTGTTTGAAAGGGTCAAATAGTCTGAACAGTCAATGATTCTTTGTCAAAGTTTTCTTTTAAGACTGCCTAGCTTTAGGCATTGAACTGATGTGATTCTTCATAATAAGAACTTAAACTTTCTAGTCTCTCTTTAGAAGAGCTGGAAGAGGTAGCTGGTTATGAGGAGTTATTAATCTAAGAAACTCAGGACTCTAGAGTCAGGTAGACAGCGTGAATATGCTCCCAAGGAACTGTACTAATAAGGATAATTAGATTTTAGATATTTTCTTAAGCAAGGTGAAAAACATCCTCTTTTCATCTGTACTGTGAAACACACACTCATATTGACATCCTTTATTTTTATGAGTTTTCTTACCTGATAAAGTAGAATCCTTTCGTAATAAATTACAAGAATCAAACAATAAATAGCAACAAACCTCACTAAGATCATCATCAGGACTAACAAAAATAGTAAAATGCAAGCAAATAATCTCTGAATGTGAAAAGAATATAGTATCTGGAACTTCTTTCACTTGTGTGAGGCAGGATTTTCCGTTTTAAATTAACTTGTCTCTATAACCGTGAAAGTACATTTCTGTTCTATCATACAGACACAACAAGCTCTTCAGGATAGGAATAACTGGAGTTACCAGAGGCCATTAGGTATATATAAAGTTCCTTTTCACTATAACCATATGTAGTAGTGCACTGTACCCATGGTGTTTTACAGGATCGTGGGATTCAGTGGTGTTATTGTAAGCAGTGGAGTATAGTGTCGAATGATCTGTTGGAGAAAAAAAATAAAATCAATCCAGAATCTTTCCTAAGATATATTTCAACTCATGCCATTTGCTTGATGAAGAACAGAACCCACAGTAGTATCAATAAGGATAGGTAAAACTGAATTTGTTGTGCCAGCAGCTCTTTTCCTGACCTACCCTGCCATGAGCAGTTGCTGTTGGATGAATGCAAGGCACATGCTACTCGTTTTCTTCTTCCTGCTAGCTGATTGATTTTTTCTTCTCATTTTCTTCTTCTTCTTGCCTTTGTTCATATAGAAGGAGTAGCATGGTAGCAATATCAATAGTGATGCTGCTGCTATGACAAAGATTCATTTTTACATTGTCTGTGCATTCTTTGGCAGAATGCTCATCTACTTGGTTTTAGGCACTACTCAGCTGTCAGCCCCCTATGTAGTCAACAGGAAAAACAAGCACCTCCAAGAAGTCATTTAGATTTTAGGTGGCTGAATCATTTTCTACCTAGGCTTCCCTCTTCTTATCGAGTACTGAAGAAGCCTAGGAGAGGTATTCTTTCAGCCTATTTGTCTTAAGTATATTGGTTCAATTCAGGATTATGGGACAAGTATGAATGCCCAGTTGAGAGCAAATTACCCAGTACATAATCACCAGTGAATGTCTGTCAATAATACAGAACAGCAAACCACATGAGCAATGAGATATCACTGTCACATTTAGTTTAAACATCATAATTTTTGCATGTATTTGGTTATTTTTGTGTAATTATTGGTATAATTCACCACTTTGTAGGGAAATAACAGGTCATGGACAACCAGTAAAGGTCTGTACCCTAAACTACTGTACTGTATTTGGTGATGATGAAGGTGACTGAATTTGAAATGTAATGCAAACAGTGGGAATGTGGACATATACATAATTTGTATTCTGTCCTCTCACATCAAACGCATTTTGGTACTAGACATTTCAGCTAACTGATCTTTTTTGTTCTCCTAGAGAGGGAGTTTCAGACTAGGTTAGTATTATTCAGTTTAAGCTTTTTCTGATGTCTGGACCAAAGAGAATTGTAACTCCAGCTGTCAGCTTCCAGCAGCCAGTAACAAACCTATTTACTTGGAAATTTTGCCAATTTTAATTAACTATTATGTATACTAGTATGTGCAAGTGCTGCACTACATAGTGCTATGTCTGGGTAAGTGTTCTTTACCTTAAAACATCAGTGCAGCCCTATGAAGAAGACAGAAAATAAAGCTATTTGTGTGGGTTTATCTCCCCCGGTTTTCTGATATATCAAGATTTGTTTACTTGCCTTTTTTTTCTCAAACATACATCTACTCGGGAAGATACCTAAATGAGTCTGAAAAAGCTTTTTGCAAAATTACCTGCAATGTTAATCTACTATTGTTACTTTATGTTTGTGTGTATGTCAATATACATATATATACACACATACGGCTGAACATATGCTTAAGACAATTAAAAAACAACATCGAGCAAAAACAAAAATCAAGGCACTTCCCCCTTTTTATGTTTATTTTAACAGGTACCTTTGGTCTGAGAGGGAGTATTTGAGGGGCATTTTGCAGGTAGGATAACCAAGTAACTTTTCAGTGAAGCAGTAGTCTTTGTCATGCCATTGTAATTACACCATCAGTTAATTTGTGACATGGTTAACACTTACAAAGCCATGAAGGTTGAGGAGTGAAAGTTTATAAAAGCTTGAACACTTCGCCTTTAGAGTCTTCTCAGATTAGTATTTCTACATTGTCATTGCCCATTCTTTACTTTTTTACAGCTATAGCCAGTAAGCTGGCAGCAGGCAACTTCTGTAAGTATGTTTTAACCCTGACCTATGCGAAACATATCAGAACAACACTGGGTATTTCTAATTATGCTATAGGAAACAGCTCTCTGAAACTGGCTGTCACAGCATGTCACTTTGTCATATTTACAGGCACACAGGTATTTGAAACACCCCAAGGTATCTGTAAGTAATTGCCATGATGATTCCAATCCATTGCTAGCTATGAATTAAATATCTAAATAGTTTTGGTTAACAAACTAGTTATCCTAGTGGAAAATTCTATCTTTAGTTTATTCAGTGAGCTAGAAATAGAACAGAGGCTAGACATTGCTGTTTCCAGTGTAACAGTGATGTTTTATGTGAAAGGAGAAGACAAACAAGTTAAGATATATCTTACCAGTGTACATAGTAGACAGTTTAAGACCCCTCACCTAATCAGAGTCTGTCAAAAAATCTGTGCATTCAATAAGTAGTTTGTAGCAAGAGGGGTATAGTACTGAATAAAGAGGACAGTAAGAAGAGTCTGACACTTGAAAGGTCTTTGACAGCTTGTGGCAAACTGCTGATAGTGTTTATAATAGACTTATTATCAGCCCTGGTGTATCTTATCAGAATGAACCGCGTTGTTTGAAAATTAAACACTATGAAAAAACATGTCTCACAGTCAGTATTTGTATTCTTTTGCACTAAAATACACATTTCCGAAAATAATTAAAAAAAAGCCCTTCTTGTAGTGTAAATGTTTTTTATCATTTTCTGCATAGAACAGGCACAATAAAACCACAACTTTACTTAAGCGTATTGTTACAGTACTATTTAAGCTTATACCTATAAAACCAGAATAAAGTACTTTTATTTAAAATAAAGAGTTTTTTAAATGGAAACAAAAATACAAACATCTTTTTTTAACCTCCTTTTGTTTGTTCCTTTGTTAATATCTTGCTCTGCTAGGTTTACAAATCCTAAATAAATAGAAATTAGTGCTCCTTACTTTGCAGTCCATTTGCTTTAGATGTTTGCCTTGAGGGACATTTGTGTATTCTACTAATGGCTGCAGCAGAGTGCTGTCTCATTTTCATTCTGGCAAAAAAAGGCCGTTTCCATGGTTACAGTTTCATTTGCTAGAGAGAAACTGATGGCTGTTAGTGATCCCATCATAAGCAACTTCTGTCAGATTTCTTATCAAGTAGACATATTTTGACAAAGTGAAAGATAACACCATAATAAGAGAACTAAGTTGCTACTCTATGTAATGAACCATTTAGCATTAAATGAAATGTGAAACCACATTCTTAAGACTGAAGGTGGAGAGGAAAAAGTAATATTTATAATTTACAAAAATAAAAATATTCAGTGCTGGAATAATGATAGCCTGCTTGCATTCTGTTGTCTAAGTAAATCTAGTAGCATAACATTGATTTATATTTTAGGGTCACATACAAACCCTCGCCATCATCTGTTTCACAGAAAGACTGCAGGGAGGTATAATAACCTTTAGGTTTTCTATGTTAGCCCATTTGGCTAGGCATAGCCCAAGGCTGAGTTAAGGGTTAAATGCACGGCTGGTAGGTCAAATGCCCCCAGCTCCATCTCAGCATATGTCTTATTCTAGCATTTTGCCCCACAAAATGCATGCCACTTCTATTCAGAAGAAACACTGCAGACAGAAACCTGGAAGAAACTTACCCAACCCTTTGCTCCTGTGAGCTGGGGCAGGACACTAGACCACAGATAAGATTTCCCCCAAAATATTCTGTTGTGATGAAAGTGTTTATAGCAGCCCTACATAACTCGAGGACTGAAGTTAAACATGGTTATTGAAAAGAAGAAGGTATACTTCTTAATTTTAGAGTGTTGCTTTGTGTTTTGAGTCTTGAAAGTAACATATGGAGACTACATCACCAGGTCTCCAGGCTTTCTTGGTTTATTATCTTAGGATAGTCTATAAAAACCTCCAAAAACTATCCAACAGAAGAGCAGAAGAATAGAAGGAGACAAATAAAACAACCAGTGAAATATTAGGATAAGACAAAATGCCATGAAAAATACAGCCCAAGAGGTTGTGAAAGAGGACTGAAATAACAAAGAAATCAATTCTCAGGTAGAATTGAACACTAGTACACTGACATACGGTGGATACCCTGCAGTTAAGTTGAAGATTTGTAGAGTATACTTGTATTAATACATATCAAGTTTTTTCTCCTTAGACTCCTCTATAAATTTCCATCTATATACAGATATTTGTTTAAAATTTAATCTCACTTGAAGCAGAGTTCATTATTGTCCTTCACTTTGTGTAGTCATTCAGTTTTACAAGTGATATGAAATGCTCTTAGACTAAAATGATAGTGCCTGATTCTTATCTAAATTAAATTTTTTTATATTTCTCCAGCACATTTGGAAATGGGATGTAACTCTTTAATCACTTTTAAGTAATTCTTTATTACCTCGCTTTGGAAAGGCACTATAGAATAGCTAAGAAAGAGGCCAGTAGTAGTGCAGATTGACTTTGCACTCAAGATGCACTCTGGGATCAGGGCTATATCTGAATTTGAATTACCTCCAAAAAGTCTACAGTCCCCTAAAGGCTTTTCTGAGATACAAAATCAGTTGATGTCTTGCAGATTCATCTTTAATTCTTTGTTATTATAAATGCTCTATAATCCATAGAGGTTTGAAAGTGTTCACTTGCCTGCCCTGACTTGTGTTATGCTTTAGAAGAATCTTAGCTTTAAGGTATCCATTCAGCACTTTAGGATGCTTTTGCCATTACTTAAAACCACAGAGTGTAATATCATCTGGAAACGTAGGCATTAGAACTAAAATGGATGGCACTAAGCTCATTTTCACAACATCCTTCAGAACTGGATCCTGCAGCAGGACTATTAATTCACCAACGCATATGCTCCTGGAAACAATTTGAATAGAGGAACCTATGTCAACATGTCTTGGATGCACATGGCTGAAGCCAAAGCCATTATCTTAAGTCCTATTGCTGAGCTTCTGTTTCTTTCACAAGAGCCAGCCTATTACTTTCATTCACACCTAAAGATCCCATTGACTTGAATCTAAAATGAGTCCCTCTGTAATCTTTCTTTCAATAATCATAAAGGATTAGGTCTTCTACAGCAGTTGGTACTGCCCTACTTCAGGTTCCACTGAAGTTAATGATAAAACTCTCTGGTTTGAACTTGAGCAGAGTTGGTCCAATAGTAAAAGCATGTATGCTTTTGAAAAATCCCACTCCATATGGTTTCTAAAGCGTTAGTGATGAACAAAAGGGACTGAAATAATCTGTACCTTTCAGATGGGATTTCTAACATACATATAATAACATCAGTGACACAGGAATTGAATGTATGGCACTCTATTAAATTCCATGAGATGTAATAATGTATTTCTAAAGCTGTGGGAATGTTAACATCTATGTTTGCACTGCAGCTGTGCTTTACTACAACCTTGGGAATTTATCTGTTTATGAATTAGAGTTAGATAGAGGCAGTGTGAGTGTATCCGTAACATGAATGGGGGGGCCTGCATAACCGAAGAGCTGTAACTTTGAGAGGCAGTGCTCCTTGAAAGAGGTACAGCTTCCTTTATGGTTCTAATAAATTTAAATTGGACAGGCAGAGAGACAACAGATAAGTTAGCATAGTTACTCCAGAAAGGCTTCCTCAGAACACCAAGTTTTGGAAATTCTTTCTTCCTTTACCTTTTTCCATAAACACAAACTTCAGATGAGCATACTTCTGCATTTACTGAATCTGCTGTTGTGAGGAGCACAGATGGATTTATCCTTCTTCTTTTCATCCTATACGCGATATATACTACAATCTACACAAGGATTGAAATAGTTGTTTTTCTTCAAGATAACTTAACTACAGTGACAAGATTACCAGAAATGTAAATTTAGGATGAGTCTTTTTGGCAGCATGATCAAAATATCAAAGTGATTTGGAGTCAGAGATGCCACTGCCATTCAGTCCTTCCTTAAGTACTTAAACAAACAGCCTAACTTTCAGCAACGTTTCACTCTTCCATGGTTGTTAACTTGAACAACGGTTGTTATGTTGTCAAGTCTTAGGACCAAGCAGTCCTAACAATTAAGTGCCTAAGTATTATATGTTTGACTTCCAGTGGAATTTGAGGACTTAATTCTCATAGCTCCTAAAAGTCACAGATGAGGAATTTAACCATTATTTATTCTTTTAAAAAAGAAAAATTCTTGTGTAGATATATTTATTTGTTTGCCTCAGTGAAAGATGGTATGTCACTTTCTTATGCTAAGGATCTGCTTGGGCAAACTGGCAAATGTGAGCAACAAATAAAACTGACAACTTCATAACCTTGCCAAGCATCAGGAAAAAATGTCTGTTCATTCTGCCCATGGTGCATAAAGGGCTTTTCATGTCTCAGTGTCCAGGATGCTGCTCTGTGGGAGAAGTAAAGGTCCTGACTCAAGTTGTTTCCTGTTCAAATAAGAAATAGTAAAAGCAAACCTTGTACCATTAGCAGTATCTTAACAAACCCTGGGTCTGACACATGTGAGTCATGAAAACAGAAGCAGAGAAGCTCCTTCAAGTTTGTACAGTAAATACCAAGGAGAATTTTGAATGCTTTCATTGGTGGCAGCGTCTATCACAGACAGGTATCTTAAGAGGCAGGTATCATCCTATGTAAAAGAAAATAAATCTTATGAAATCCACGTTATAAGTTGTTCTTGGTACATTGATTTAATGCATTTAAAAAATAATTTGCTATTCAGCAAAAGCAGTAACATCAGTTTTCACAGGACATATCCCAGCATTCATGTGACAAAGGGAAGGGAAGAACAACTGTAGCAAAACTCACCATTTCAAATAAAGCCAAACTCAGCTACTATGTAAAGTATTCTATTGATAAGGTATTCTCGACTTCATTATATCACCTGAGTTTAAAAGGTATAAATTTCATTTTTCCATTCCAAACTGGTCACAGAACTGATGTCTTCAGAAATATTAAGAATGGATAATATAAAAAAATAGACAAATAGACAGATATCAGTGCATGCTGTTTTAATAATGTTAAGATCAAAGGCAATATATATTTTGTCCAGAAGGATGCACAGAAGATCTGTTCATGCTACATATATCACAAGTTGCAAACGTTTCCCTGCAGTAGAGAGCAGATTAGGCCAGAAGCCAGGAGTATGAAACATTTCAAAAAGGTTCCTGCAAAAGGGGGCGTGTAAGATGCATTTCATTTTTATTTAGTATACAGAAACTAAACTTTTGGAGCAAAAAGACTTTCCAAAATATTTTTTATTGAAAACACCATATGTAACATTTCCACATTGTACAAAAAACACACCCATTATTTTTCTATTCATGAGCTTCAACAAAACTGACTCTTTCCTTCAAATAAATGGCAAGCTTAGAATTTTCCAACTAGAAATTTCCCAGGCAGCTTTCATGTATTCTTTTCCATTCTACTTCAATCATTCCTGGAGTGGAAAGAAACCATTTAACAAAGTAAAGCAATACTACACAATAGTTCAGTGACAGGAAGTGAAAAATAATGTATCTTGTGGGGAAATTACACAGTTATCTAATTAGACAGGATATTGTGACATATAATTAGTTTATGTTTGCTGAATACTTCAAACAAATGCAAAGCTCTTTATAAATGCTAACCATTAATATTTAACCTAGGCATATACAATTAACAAAAGCCTGTTCTAGGCAAAGCATTAGAGTTAATTAACAATCCTACTTCCATGAGAAGTACTATCATATTTTACATTTTCCTAAGAGGTTAGGACCTTACTTTTAAGAATGAAATACAGAACTTGTACAGTACTCTTAAATATTAAAATAAAAATTTAAGTTGCTGGTTTTGTTTGTTTGTATTTTTTTTGATAAAAACATATCTCACAGAATATCATCTAGTTACTCCTTTCCTAAGCACTTGTGCTTTTCCTCAGTGCTTTTCCTAAGCACTTGTGTGCACCTAACCAAGTCTTACTTGACTTCTGGAAATTAATGAGATTACATTACAGAAGAGTTTGGCAGCAGATTAAACAGCCATCAGTCCCATTTCACTGGCACAGACAGAAGTTGGAAGTAATTCCACAACATCAGCATAGTCAGATCAGCATGAACCACGGCAAATGAGAATTGAACCAGATCTATCATATGCAAGGGAAAGGTGAAATTTGGGATCCAAATCAGGTAGAGAAATGTGACGGGAGTTAGTAACAACCTTTGCTGATTATGAGGAAAGTCCTTTTTTTTGCTTACAAACAACTAGAATTCCATTCAAAAGGCAGGAAAAAACCTAAATTCTGAATTGCAAAAATGAAGTGGCAAAGGTTTGATACATAGTGGCCCTATATTTAAGACAAAACAAACTTTCATGACATATGGTGCTTATACAAAGAATAATGGCTTATGTTATTTCCATCCAACTACTCTATGGGGCTTTGTACCACTGTAAAATTTGATTGTTATATGAACTTTAGCACCACATTCTAAAAATAAAAATGATGTCCACTGGCATTTTTGTTTCACTTCGGTTCTTCAAGAAAAGTTTATAATTTTTGTTTTCTGTGAAGGAAATAGAGTTCAATGTTCAAATATAAAACACTAGTCATAGTCAAACTTTAATTTTGTGCTCTGTATGGTATGAATTTTCTTGAGATAGAAAGGTATTACTCCTCTGGGCAACATGTCTCTTAATCCACATAAGATGAGCAATACCTGCACTTGTATTAAATACTAAACTGATGAAAAAACAAGTTAAAAATGTCCTCCTAATCAGCAGGATTAAAATAGAGACAGTCTCCAAGGATTTACTAGAATGTTATTTTACTGAGAGATTGCACAGAACACACTCAAAATGGGACTGAAACAGAAGGAAAAACATAAGAGTAGCAAAAAAACCCAGCCGTGACACATATTAACGCAATGTGAGAAAATAGAGAAGAAGTAAACAAAAATAGATATTGAATGAAATCAGTGCCTGGAAAGCTAAAGGAACAAAATGTGCCTAATGACTGTCCTGCAAACCTTTACTTAGGCAAATGTACTTTGCTCATGCAAACAGCTCTATTTTTGTTAGCAGGACTGTCCATGTAAGGATAAAAGTTTGCAACTGAGTTCCTAAAAGATGTAAGTGTACTTATTTGCTTGCTCGTGTCTCCTTAATATAATGTAATCTGCTATCTCCAGTTCTTCATCCTGTGAGACTCCAGTAAATCTGAACATTAATTGATACTATCCATCAGTAAAATATATTTACTATATATACACTCAGACAGATTCCTCAGCTTGTTTTGAATGAACACTTATCCAGTGGTGGTTTTTTTTTTCCTTGAAGCTAATAATTGAGGACATGAACCTTTAAATTTCTATCCTTTAGGTCTAAGAATTCAAGCAATATTATACATAATTTCACGAAGAGAATCCAGCTAATATCAAGGAAACCCCCAATATCTTAAAAATTCCAGCCTGATATCTATAAGTTTTCTACTCCAAGCCCTGAGGATTACATAACAATGTTATTTTTCAAATTACTGTTTCAGTTTTCTGGACTCATGGTAACTTTAGATAAATTCATACTTTCATTCCAGCTGATACATGATCTTCTAGTCTGAAACTGAATTCATTATAAACTACAGAATTATGTAGAAAATGGAGACACAAACCAAGTGGTCTTAACAGATGTGGTCTCATCAGGGTTCCATGGTTCCATTTGTTAAAGGAAATCATTGAATATTAACTAAAAGTTAATTAGACCTAATTGCCAATTAGAAAAAAAAAGTAAATTGAAACTATTCACTGCCAGTGTCTTATTATTACCTTTAAGATGCCTAAATCCTGAAGAAGGTCCTTAAGTATGTTACCTGTTCATATATCAGTTCTAGTATGTTAAGTCATTTTCAAAGATAGGTGAAGGGGCACCAGACTATATTGGGATACAGAGATTTTGCTGAAAGTGAAGGGACTGTCCAAATGGCAGAAGGCATCTGTCCAGATGAGGTACACAGAAAGTGGATCACAATGTGTAAGCACTTCCGTCAGCCTTTGCACCCCGGAGCATTAGCTGTACAGTCAAGATGACTTCTACCCCTTGCTAGAAAAAACATGGGAATTCAGTGTACTTTGTCTAGTGAGTATCCTAGTAAAATAAAGGCCTGGGGAGACAAGAACTAGAGATTTCCACAGATCATACTCTTTGAATATATGTAGGAAAATAAAAGAATACTATGACATTCACTATAGCTGAAAAAGTAGGTAAGGACAGATGGCTGAGAAGAATGCAAGTGAAGGCCATAAGGTGGTGATGTTAATCAGCAACTATTTTCTGCATTGAGCTGTTCTGAACCCTCTTTGAAAATTAATGTGTACAGTGATGTGAGAGAGTTGCAGAAGTACTTCCATGTACCTCCTCAACCTTTCTTCTCCATCATCTTGAAAGAAACTCAAGATATGGTGTAGTTGATGCAGTCAGTCACAGGGAAAATAGTGCAAAAATGTCAGATTTAGAAACTTACTTCAGGGCCTCATTTTTTCAATATCTTGACCCTTAATTTTTCAAATACATAGCACAAGAAAGTGCAACTTAGCTGTGAATGCAGCTCAGAAAAAACCAGCAACTGTGCCTACCTAATTCTTCCAATGCTTGAAGGGCCACTGTTATTGTTAATTAATGATATTGTTTCAGCTGGACTCTAAAATGCCAGAAAGAAGAGATAACCAGCATATCCAACCAATTCAAGCACTTAAGAGGATAATGTTTCAATAATGGCAGGGAGAGTGGAACTAGATTGATCTTTAAGGTCTTTTCCAAACTTAGTCATTCTATAATTCCATGGATTTTTGGTGTAGTCTTCTTCAAGAAAAGCTCCCTGTTAAACCAAAAAATTCCCATAATTCTTGCTGCTTGACAGAAAAAAGTAAATGCCTGACACATTAATAACTTCAGCCTTTCTGCTTGAGATCTTCTATTGCCTAATAATAAAGTGGGATCAGTACAAGTTGTCCTGGAGTTTCTTGATTTGATCTGCTGCAAGTTAATACAAACTGCACTTTATTTTGCAATTAAAATTTCTGTCAACTTCTACCCATGAGTTGCCACATGTAGCTACTCAGCAGAGTCTAGTGACATCTTTCACTGCAAAATCCACATGATCAATTGGATTTTTTTTTTCCAAACCGGTCCCAACACAGAAATTTGTCACCACTTCCATGAAACAATGGTGGTTATCCCAAATCACTGGCCTGCTTCTGAAGATCTTTAAACAAAATAACATTACACTGTCTGAAGTAAGAATTCATGGATGTCTCCAGATAACTTTCACTAAGTTTATGTTCTGGATTTACATTACAGAGTGCACTTTTATTAAAAGAAAGATAAGACCCAGTCTTAAGGCTGCTATGGGAAAGTTTTTAAAGAAGGAATAGAAATTCACATCTTAGTTCTCATTGTGAAACGAAAGACCTACTGAGACAAAGGGTGGTCTTTTCCATACTTCTGCACATTAGTAGTATTTCAGCCTTAAGGATTTGAGAAAATAGTTAATATTACTTTTCAGGATCATAAAGAAGTTGTTTGTTTGCCTTTTTCTTTTTTCAGATCTCTTCTTAAACTGACTGTCTACAATCTGGACCTTTTCCAGTTCTACAGTGAGTTTTTGTAGCAAAATGTTTATTCTTAACAGACAATTATTGTCAGAGGCCTATGCAATTCCTTAGTAACCACAAAGACATTCTGTGGCAAAGAGTCTAGCCTCTTCTGTATTTGTTTATAGCTTCTGAGTATAAATACAAATAAAACAGCAAAGAATCAGTAAGAATGAAAGCAACAGCAACAATAATATTTAGTGAAATTGCAGGAGGAAAGTAGGGGCAGAAAAATTCATCTATCAATACATTGCAGGAGATTGCCTTACTGAATCTGTCTGGTTCCGTAAATACCAGAAACACAGGGACATATTTTATTTTGTCTTTTCCACTTTTGTTACATGCTCTGTGCCCTCATTCAGCACATATTTACTTACCCTAGTTTGAGCGGTTACATTGCTTTGTTGATCAAAAATATCTCAAGAAATCATAAAGCATATTGTTATAATACCTTTTCATATTATGAATGTATCTTCCAATTTATTTATTTTTAATTTTTTTTTAAATCACACATACATTCACTAAAAGGAGGGATGGGAAATGAGAAGCAAGGTTACATCTGCTTTATAACAGTAATTTTCAACGCAAAAAAACCCTTACCTCTTTGCCTCTTGTCTCCAGGAAAACAAATGACAAATTTTATTGCTTAACAGATTTATACAGACTATGCTCTTTAGAACATAGAAAGTATACCTGAGTACTTATAATCGTAATCCTAACAGATAGCTAGCAAATTCACCTATCAAATGACCTTATGTGTAACTCTGTAGCTGTCTATACTATCAATATTAAATCTTTGCATTGTGCTTGTTAAACTTCACAGTTATTTTCTAGTCTGAAAAACCATCAGGAAATTTTTAACCACTCAAAATTTCACAAATACTGTTTTGTCACAGCTGATGGGAAAACTGACCTTTTTGTTGGCATTGTATAAACCTTTCCCTTGTCAGCAAACAAAAATCCATTATCTGTTAGTAGCATAGGGCCTATGGCACAGAGACATGACTACTACTAACCCTTCTGTCTTGGCCCTGCATCCAGCCCAGGTCAAGTTAAAATGTGAATGTTAAATTCTTCTGACCAAAGGTCACATCTTTTTTTATGTGAATAGTCATGACATGTTGGTTAGGACAGATTACACATAATAGTACAGGAGACAAGAGAAGGCAGGTATGAAGTATTAATTAATCAAGTAATTAATTTTATTCCTTCTGGATGAATTTCTGTTAGCAACTATTGCATGCTCGCCTGGAATTTGTTACATTATTTAGCAGTGGAAGTACTTAGGCTTCCCACTCCATCAGTGGTTCACACAAAGAAAAGCAAAGTCTTAAGCAGCTCCCCCCTCATCAGCTGTTTCATTTCTCAGGCTATTGTTAATTCATAAAATAAAATCATAATGTTTGCATTCCTTAACCTGGGGTTTCCAGTCTGTGGGGCCACAACTGATTTTAAGTCATAAGCAAGTGTACCAGCAGGAGAGAGGAGTGAGAGTTCTTGGGTTTGCAGATCACTGACAGCTGTGGTGAGGAACAAGAGACTGCAGTCAGGTTGTGGTGCAGGTGGGGAAGCTACACACTGGGTGTCATTGGTGAAAAATGTAGCAGATTCTGACAGTGGTAATCTCAATGGAGGCTCCACCAGAAGGCATGAGCAGTTGAAAGGGACCAAAGGACACCAAGCAGAGTTGTTAGTGTCTAAGGCACAGGCAGTAGCACCCTGAATGAACATCTAGTTGAAAAAATTAAGAACAAAGGCCTGATTCAAAGCCTATTAAAGTCAATGGAAAGATGCCCATCTGGAAGCATTTGAAAAGCCCAGATGACGTTAAGAAACAGGAAGGCTCTAAAGTTCCTAAAAATAAAAGAACAAGATCCATAATTTAATGGACCTTATTGTTTGCAATAACCATGAAGAGGTTCCACTGAGAAAGTTGACATAAAAATTATTATGGGACAAATGACAGAACCTTACCCAAGTCTGGGATGGAAACCTGAGGACAGTCACTGGCATTTCACTTGACGATTATGCATTTTCCCCCCTTACTTTGTTCCAATGACTTGTAAGACAGTAAGTTCAATTGGGGCAGAAATTAGGTACAGGGTGAACACTGAGCCAAATTTTAGCTCTATGGGATCTGTCCCATTTTTATTGTTTCATTGACTGAGAAGTCTGTGGCTTTTGTGCTTTTAAGCCTGATATTTGCATTTGGAGGACAATTTCAAATGCTAATGTGAGTAAGTTTCTCTTTTGTTTTGTGGCTAGTTTTCAGTTGTTTTTTATTTGCTAACTTTTTGCTATGGTAATGGGGCTTGACAGCATGATTCCTTCTTGGGGATATTGGACATATGTAGCTTTTAATTTCTTCTGGAGAAAGGAGCAGCTAAATTAAAAGTAGCAGGATGTTTCTCACAAAAGGACAAATTTTCTACCCAGCTTGAGTTGTGGCTCAACTTGAGTAATTTTTGGTAGAAACCATGCTCCCTACTGGGGAATAATTGCCAGTGGCTCAGCAAAATCCCAGTGGGCATGTCATTTTAGTGCAGTTTCCCTGAACCTTAATTCCATGCATGAAGCCACCATGCATGAGTCACCATGAAGTTGCGAGAGGATTCACGGAAGAGGGAAGGTCCTAGTCATTCCAATGAGAATATTGTCTGAGTGAATAGTTCATGATTTGGCCTTAAAACAAGAATGACCTCAACAAAAATCCAGGTTTGATTGCAGGGTATCTCATCACCTCTTGTGTGGCCATGAATAAGGCTCCTTATTTCCTAGTGTGTTGGTTACCTATCAGCAATACTTCCTTTTCTCAAGAGTTCATTAATATTTGTGAAGTATTCAAATAAAGCACTTACTGAAGTAGAAACAATTCAGGGCTGGGCATCTGGGTGCACACTATTATCCTCAACACCAAACAAAACAAATCCTTAATTGATCCGGAGTGTTGAGGAAATTTTCTTCCATGTTTCCCAGATGGCAAAAAAATCTCAATGTATACAAAATATCAATAGGACAAGCAATCATGCTTGAAGCAGAAACTTTTATGCTGTGCCTCAACTTAACTAGAATCATCTGCTCATGCATGAATAGTAGTAAAGGACTTGAAAAAACAGAAAGTGGAGGGCATACACAAACCCAGGTGTTAGGTAAGTACCAGTGGAGTTCACCTGATTGAAAACTGACAAGTACTAGTTCAGCAGATGTAACTCAAAAATAGACAAACTGTCCAATTAAAAAAAAATCCTCAGCAAATCTGACCTTACGATTAATCAAGATAGCTTACTGAAGTAACAATTGCCTGCAGCTTAAATGATAGTCTGAAGAGCAAGCAGCTTTCTGGGAGACAATATGTGAGATCTGAGAAACAAGACATGAATTTGATCATTTGTACCTGCAATTAGTACCTTTTAAGATGATGTTCCCAATGTATTGCAGAGCCAACATGGCTGATCCAATTATCAGGCTGGACTGAGACCCCTTCGAAAATCTGGTTTACAGTCAGTTTGAAAAGGTGCACAATACATTACCAGAGGGAAAAACAAGAGACTTGACTTTTAATGTAATGCTCAAAATTTTGATGAGTTTATTACTATTTTCCCCTAGATTGTCTTCAGTGTTTTAAATCTTCAGACTTGAATTTACAAAAAAAAATAATAAATAAATGTACATGTGGAGGTGAGGAAGCAGTCAATGAATATAAAAAAAATAATTAAAGTTTTAGGTGGATCTTGAGATGTAAGTGGAAAGCAAACTTGGATGAAATGAATACAGAATCTGAATCACATACAATTTACCTCAAGATTCTAGCAATATTGTCAATATTCTCTGGTACATTTTATTTCAAGTAATATGTTTTATATTTCATTATTCTATCACATTAGAACAGTTACTCTACAATTAATAAGAACTGATTATTTTCTCTAATGAGTCATTGTTTACCACTGTAGACTATTAGTTTAGCTTAGGGTCTTGAGCCTAAAAACACAATTTTTGCAAAACACTTAAGGCAATCGTAAGTCCATAGAAGCCTTCTGTATAACCTATTTTACTGACAAACAATTGCATTTTAGATTGAAGAGGTGAAATGATTAAGAATATTTGACTTAGTTGCCATGACAGCATGCATTTTTCATCAGGCAGAGTGTAATTACTACAATTTCAATGATGTAAAATCAAGAAAGATGATAACAAACAGCAGAACCATGGAGATATTGCCATTGCAACCAGGTTGCCATGGCAACAGTGATAATAATCTCAGTGATAGATGTTTTCTCTTGCTCTTTCCATTTTGTACGGTTATAACATTCAGAGCCAGTTTTTACCACAGCTTTTTATAGTTTATTAGACTGTCAAAATAGTTTATGAGATGTTGTTGCAAAGGAAATGACTGAGTTCCGCAGCCTAATAAAAATGCCAAATACTCTGTTTACATACTGCTTCAACATTTAACAAACATTAAAAAATTGTATGAAAAATGAATTGATATTGTATCTGTATTAATCAATTTGCAAGGCATAAGCTCTGTCACTGAAGGTCAAATGAATACCTTCCAAGCATTACTTTTAGAGAGCCCTTTTAAAGTTTATTCTTGACACTATGCTGCCAACTCCTTTTACCTGAGATGTTGCAAAACATGCAGCTCACAGGAAATACTCTGTAAGACTAGTAGATAGTTAGCTAGAAAAATCATGTTAAAGATTTAAATAATGTAGGAACATTTGATAACTTAATATCAAAGAAGGGGTCAGTGCAGATTAAAGAATACTTTATTTGCTGAAAGTCTATCATAGACATAGCACAAAAAAAAGTAAGGTAATCTATGCATGTTTTTATATATATGTATACATATACACAAACTATTGTATGCACATACTATTATATACAGTATGTTTGTAGTGTATATACAAAGACAGAAAATAAAAAATGTCTTCACAGTCTTACCTCCTATGCTATGGAGGTATCAGAAGGCCTGGATTAGTAGAGGAAGCATTGAGATTTACTGCTGAAGCAGAAATAAAAACTCTTTTTTATATTTTTGAAGACTGAATTTCCGAATCTGAAACAATAACTCTCTAGGGAGCAATTTAATTTTAATGGAAATTTTTAGAATTGTTTGAAAGGAAATATTTAAATATCCTTTTCTGGTTTTCCCCATCTTTTTTTCCTTAACAACAGTCAACATCCATCTTAAAAAAAAATTATAGACGTACTCTGTAATAAACACATTAAAAATCTGAATATTGAATAAAACAAATTATTATTCTTCATTGAATTTACCCCAAATTTATTTACATAACTGAAAGAATTGTAAGAACTGAAGCTTTTCCTGCCAACCAGTCTGGCCAGCTGCCTTATACATTTGCTCAGTACTGAGACCTTCAGTAGTGAGCAAAACCCAGAGAGGGGAAGGGAAGGACCCCTGAAATGTCGTGTTTAAACAGGTGGGTAATGGGGCAGGAAGATTCAGAAAGAGTATGAATGATTATGCACTGCTTTGAGGTGTTAATGTGGATTTTAGGACCGACATGGGACACTATAGCCATAATACTAAGACACTGGTGACTGATGGCATCAGTTTGAGTCATGCTGCTCCCCAAAATAGCTGTGTCAAGGAGCACAGCTCCTTCATCATGTGGACCTGATTCTGCTCATCCCATAACACAGAGAGCCAAATGTACATACTGCAATTCCTCCATTAAAATTAATAAATTTCCAGGTTAGAGAACAGTTAACAGGCCCTAAAGTTTTTCTTAAGTCTTCTAGACAACTAAACCTCAGTTAACAGTCACTGTTTAATCTAGGTTCTCTTTCTTGAAAATAAAATAAAGCGAAAATACTGAAAAAAGCCAAACATTTAGTTTGTTAATAGAACACTACTAAGTGCTACTGACAGCTTATTCCCTTGGTGTTTATAGTTTTTAAATTTTAACTCACTCTTGGGGAAAAAATACATTAATAGATAGCTATCTATCCTCAACCAAATAAGAATGTAAAAGTATATGCCTCATTAGAGTCAAAGGATAACATTTATTTACATTGTCTATGTTGCTTGGAAAATTTTTCTTTCTTGTGTATGTTAAAAGTGTATACAGTCTGTATGTGTGGGTGAGAGAGGGGAAGAGAAGAAAGTCTGATGCCTGAGAAGATTCACTGCAAAAGATGACAAATGTTATGCAGCAGCTGAGATTGTATAATCATACACAAACTCAGAGATGTTTTGAGACCTAACAACTTTGTTAATGCTACAGAACTGATCCTAACATTACATTTGTAAGATTTCTTTAGCTTAATTTTATCAGATTCTGAGAATGAAGCAATTTTTTTTTAATATCAAAATGTCTTGTACTGTGAGAACCTGGTAAATCAATGCAATCTCCTTCTCTCAGTTTCACATAATTACTCTTAATTATGCTTCCTTGCAATTAAATAATTTGGTATAAAGTTATTAAGGATCAAATATTTGTAGTTCCATCTTCATTTTTATTTACAGTTTAACTAAACTGCATGTACTGAGGCACTGTCAGTTTAATAGAAACAAGCTTTTCCCTGCATGTCTCTTTGCTTTGTATTCTTATTCATACTACATATAAATTCTACAAAAAAACATAACTGAAAGAAATTCAAAGAAAAAAGAACCTGATTGGCAGGGGAAGTCAAGGGAACGAGTAAGAGTACTTTAAGCTACTTTAATTCTTCATTTGAAACTAAGCAGTTGTCAGAATGGTGGCATCTCTTTAAATAAGCTTTTCTTCACAGGGATATTCATCCCTCCAACCAACTCAACATTTCTGTTCCTGTTCTTTAAAACTCTTTCCAGATTCACAGTATCTTTTTTTTTATAATGTACAACCAAAAAAACCCCACCAAACAACCAAACCCCAACAAACCAAACCCCACCATGCAATAGCCTAACTGGGATGACATAGGAGCTTTAGAGATACTGTTACTTGCCTCCTCCACTGTATGATGTCTTAGTGCATGCAGACTAAAATTGCACTGCCCTTTTTCTGGCAGCTGTTACGCATTGCAAATTTATGAATACTTTGCTGTCCACAGCTAATCCCATGTGTTTCTTGGATCATTATTACTTCTCAGGTTTGTCCCCTTCATCAAATGACCATCCTTGCATTATGTCTGCCAAATACTATTCCACATTATACCAAATTTATTACTTTTTTTTAATACAGTTACAGAATTTGGTCTTTTTTTCTATTTCTCCTTGGCTTCTAAGGTGTTTAAACTTCTTCCAGACTCTAAATTTCTCTAATAGACCTGACTAATAATGACTTAACAAAAATTATAAATAACTTCCCCCAACCATCAATCCTGCTTGCATCTCGCTAGACTTTCCCCACCTCAGTGCATTTCAATCATTACTTTGTGTTTATTGTTTTTTTGGTCACTTTTCAGATCTCAGATCAGTCTTTCTTTTTCAGCTTAACTACATTCTCAGTTCTTACGTGTATCAAATGCTAAGTACAAATGCTATCACTCATCCACCAATTATGCAATTTGAAGGAAAGAAGGAAAGAATGAAAGATATAAAAAAAAATAAAAATTCATCTGGAAAGCCATATGCTTAAGACTTGCCTGTTTTTTAAAGTCTAATTTCTTATGCATAGGTATTATGATGGAGATTCCCATATTTGTGTTTGGAATATACAGAAAATTTCCACTAATTGCAATGAACATTAATTACGACCTTTAAGAGTCCACCTCTGCTTTCTGATGTGGCATTCAGTGCATACTGCCTATCATTCGATAGACAGCCTCTTGTGAGGGATGTCCTTGGAGATTTTAAATGGTGAGGGGGCCCTTTGCTGGTTTTCCATATGACACGTGAATTGCACTAACATGTGAATAAACAGAAGGGAATTCAAATACAGAAACAGAAATTACAGCTTTGCAACTTTATTTTGTGCACTTAATTGAAAATCCAGAGATGTTCCGTAAACTCTAAGAGTTTCTGAGTGCACAGATAATAAATTGGATTGATAGCCTACAAAAGAAGCCGCAAGAGATTTACAAAGAATGACCTGCCTGCCAGGGAAGTGGCTAACCCTCTTCCCCTGCCCCTCAGTTTCCAGTACTGATTGTCAGTTTTGGAGTAGAGCTGAAACAATTCCTTTTGCTGGGTGTCTAAGCACATGCTGTTTTCAAATGGAATTACATTATAGAGTATGGGATTATCGCTCCCAACTTCCCTTGTAATGGAGGAGGGATTGGATGCTCTGAATCTCCTTCTTCAAACAGAGAAAATGCAGGTGGCTGAAAAAATAGCATAAACCACTGAAGAAGGCTGCAGCCTGCTCTGTGATGCTGATACCCTGGGAGGCTACGTCCTTGCCTGCATAGCCCTTCAGAAATGCTGATGTTGTTTCGCAGAATATCTGCCTCCTACGTAACACTGAGAAGGAGAGATGCTGTTTTGTCCGGGGCAGTAAGTGATCCCCTGGAATTGGTCCCATGCTGACAACTGATACACCTTGAGGCATTTTAATCTGCTGGCTGTGTGCCAACACCTTCCTCAATCTAAATGCAGGACACATCTGCTTTTGGTTGGTATGTGACAAAAACCTGAGTCGCAGTAATCGAGTAAGATAGTGTTGCTAAAGAGCTTATAATGGAATTTCTTTTTAGAGAGAATTTCATCAATAATTAAAGTTCCCACCTGTCCACTGTCGCTTCTTTTAATTATACCTGATGTCTCTTGTCCCACAAAATGCTGATATATGGAATCACTGCTTGGCCCTTAATTTCAAGATTAATTAATTTTTGCCATTGTATGCAATCTCATTAGGAACACTGTAGAAAAAAATCATAATTAAGTATGGGTAGGAATTCTAAAATGTTATAGGTGAAGTTCTCAGCTGATGTTGAGGGCAGCATTATTCAGCAAAGCATCATCTACTACAACAGCAATAATTACTTTGGAACAATATGCAGATGAAATACATTCAGAAACAAGGATCCAATATGCTGTAATGTGTTTCAAAGCCTGAGCAGATGCTTTGCTATCGTTTTCTTAGATGAAATTCTTCTTCCCACCTGTCCTTTCCTGCACCACTTAAAACGTATGAAGGGTGGATGTAGGCATGAATGATAGAAAGACCTCATGATGACCCTCTGCACCTGGAAGAATTTTCCTCTGAACAATATTTGGATGATTTTTAAAATAGATGTGCAAGCCTTAAAACCCTCTTTCCAATTGTCCGAGATAGAGAAGAAAAACGAATTAAAATATAGATTGAAAATGCCTTTTGATATTAAAAATCATTTTCTGAGGAACATTTTAGAGCAATTTTCTGTCATGCATTTTATCTTGCCACTTTTCCCATTGACTGCTATTTCCCTTGCTCTCATGTGGATATATCCTGAATAACATTCTGGAGGATATTAAGCCATGCAGCAGTAAGAAAAGGCTCAAGGAAACTATTGCAGCTTAGTCTGCCTCTCATTCTACTTTAGATTTACATGGCCAAGGTATTTAATTTTCAGGGATCCTAGCTCAGATTTCTCCCTCCAACTTACACAAACTTTCTGTGCTTTCCATCCTGTAACCTCTATAAAATCACACATACCACTGCTAGTTACCAGCATTTTTTCCTCACACCCTGTCTTGTTAATGTTTCTGGATTTTTTTTTTCCCTTTTACTTTCTACCAGAGAAAAGGAAATGCATTTAATGATACAGCCTGCAGAAAGTCCTGTGTTTTATGATTAAATGCAGCCTGTTCCCTTTTGTGATCCTAAAAACCCTGAATGCTTCATCAGATCTTTCAGTTATGCAATATGCACATTATTTGTAATGTTAAAAATCCAAATCCTAAATGCAAACAGATCTCAGTTGAACTGTTCTTCTAAAAGACCCCAAGTTATTAAAACTGGTTGCTATTTATTTTTATAGGAAGGTTTTAAATTTTCTATTACTGGTTTTGCAAATGATGTGTGTCTTAAAACTCTATAACATAGCATGATAGCTTTCGTATGATTTGATGTGTTTTTTACTATCACAAGTTACCTAGGAGAACATACGTATTTCAAAGTCTAAATTACTTTTGTTTCAAATGATGTAAAACAACAAAGAAAGAACAAATGGATATCGTGCAGGACAGAGCAATCAGCCTTTTAGTAGCACTGCATGAGTCACATTTGAATTTATTTCAGTGGCTGTTTTTCCTGTTGCTGCTATACATACATTTAGAGATTACTTGTGCTGTGTGCCAGTAGACCATGGACCTAAGTATGCCAAGGGCATCTAGGGAGTAATTTTCAATGGTCATGTACCCTTTGCTCTATCTCAGCAATCTGAAATTTCTATGACATCTTATATTTTCATCCTGGATGCTTCTGCGGGGAAAAGTGGGGGCTTCTGTACTTCCTAAGATCAACAGCTGACTGGGAAATCATCTCTTCCCAGCTTCTATAGCAAGCTTCAGAGCAGGTACACTAAGGAAAAGGACAAAATTACTAACAGATGAGGAGAAAGAGAGATGAGAGGAAAGAGAAGAAAGAAAACGGGTGTTGTGTCTCTCTAACAGAATCGTTTGCAACATAGCGCACACTACAAAAATTCTATAGTAGTAACCAGTTAGCCACACAGCCTCTGAATTGTAGGGAGGTCAGTTCCTGTGACTATTGCAGGTTCCTGGCTATTTCTGGAAGAAGTGATTCTGAATGTTTCTTCTGCTTCTGAGACCTTCAAAATTCTGTATTCATTCAAATGAATTGTACACACTGAAACAGTCAAATCAGTATTTTCCTACCTTTAGGTTGCCACTAGAGAAAATGGACTGAGAGGGGTACATCCAGGAAGAAATTCAGTACACCTCATATTTAAACTGTCATTTTAAAAGTCTTGATATTTAGATTGGAGATTGGATGAAAACATACCAGATTGTTTGGTTGTTTGTTTTTTGTTTGGTTGAGGGGCATTTTTGGGGGCTTTGGGTTTTGTTGGTGTTTGTTCATTTGTTTGTGTTTTGTTTTTCAGCACTGTTACTGAGAAAACATTTTGGTACACATTTGCCTCCAGATTTTTTCATAACTTAAAGTCTCAGACACTCTGTAGGCACAGAGAAGTTAAGATATCACTGTCTAAGGAGCAAACCATTGCAATATAATGGAAAAAGGCTAAAAAGAGGCTGTTCTATTAGCAACAAACCTTGCAAATTAATACTATATGCAAACATTTTGCCTCACAGTCATATCTCCTTACTTGAGCATGATGGATAAGAAACCATTGTTCCTTGTCAGGGTCATGGCAGCTTTCTCTTCTCACAACCTGTTCCTTCGTCATTCACAATTCCTAGCGTAAGCTGTCTCTTAAATTGTGCTTAAGACTTTGCCCACAATGATCCTAAATTATTTGACCTGGAGAAGGGTCAGCCATCTTCAAAATTACTAATGATTTTGTAAACACTTTTATGTTATTTGCTTGAAGGTGGACATATCTGACTTCATCTTTAAAGCCATTTGCTCCTGATAAATTAAAATAATGCACCTAAAGGGCCTCTTCATTAAAGCACCAGAGGGTAAAAGCTCCATTTAAGTGACATGTTTGGCTCTCCCTCTCTTTTAAAGCTTCTATTTGTTGCTGATCTTTTCCCAACTCCCACTGTTTATTCTACCAAATATGGTATAGAGATAAAACCATATTCCACTCCATAGGTTTTTTCTAAGATTTCCACATGCAGCAGGAGGTAAACAGAAGAGTCAGATAAAAAGAATTACAAAAGGATGTTATTTATGCATTAGAATATGTGAAAGAACAGGGGAACAAGAAGAATACACTTAAATGAAAATTGAGCTTGACAAGAAATACATGATTCTTTAAATGCTTTTGCCAATCTAAATGTTGGAGATAAGCTCCCCTTTCAAAGAAAAATGATACTTAGAAATGTTTTTCTTTCTCAATAAAAGAAAATAACCTGTGGGAGGGGAAAAGCTATTGTGGAAAAGCAGAACTCGGTGTTTGTGAGACACTATCCCACTCAGACAAGGAGGAAAGGGATTTATCAGACACAGGGTGGGGGAAGCCTGTAGAAGCTTCATCATACAAATATCATAGAATCATAGGATGATTTGTGTTGGAGGAGACCTTTGAAGGTCATCTAGTCCAAATATTGCAGTTTCTATAATGATATTCCATAGCTTTCAGTATTTCATGCAAAATGCTTCTGTACTCTCCCCAAGGAACTGTATCTCCACAGTATGCCCTTACAATCTAGTTTGGCAACCTAGGGCACTAGAAGTTATAAAACAGGATATTCAAAAGTGAACAGCAAGAAAGAGGGTCTTCATTTTATGTGCTCTTACTTTTATTTTACTTTATTCCATTCTAATCCCTCACACTTCCCCAGTTAGCCAAATCCTCTCCATGGGTTCAAGGAGGGCCTTTTGCTGCCTTCCTAAGTTGCTTATAATTGTTTTCATCTTTCCTAAGCCAGTCAGTACAAAGATGAAAGCCACTCAGTGCTGTCTTTTTTTTTTGCAAAACTGTTCAAATACGAAGCACAGTTTATTGGCAAATGAAAGGTTTCTGTAAATTCTGCTTTGTACAGTTTTTCTAAATATTATCAGTTCTTCCATTTACAGCATGAAAATGCTCAGATCCTGGAAAAGGAGTACTGAAGTCAATAAAACCCACAGTCTGACACAAACAGAATTGTTTTTCCAACTGAACAAAATAAGATAGTTTTTTTTCCTAGGATGGATTATAAAGAGGTTGCTCTTGGGCTTGCTAGCATTCAGAATATGTTAAGCACACATAAGCTTGATGAGCTTAGCTGTCTGTGTTTTTTCCACTTGCCTCTACCTAGTTCATCTGTCTTTGTGGAGTTGTTGCTCTGTTTTCTCCAGGGCTGCTCAGGACTCTTCTTTGAAGAGCCCTGGTGCCACTTGCGGGTTTCCTATGAAGCTACAGAGAGCCAAGCACAGGCACACACTTCAGGATCTTTCTGGGAACCTAGAGTTCATGTAGCAGTATGCACAGCTAGAAAAGTTTTAAGCAAAAATTCCACCTGTTTGCAACTCTGAATGAGTTTGAAAACCTGTCTGCACACTATAAGAGAAGAGAGGCTTGGTATCAGATGGCTTGACTCCTCCACCATCCTGCTCACTGGAATACAGCTCTTCTCAGGAGACCTTAAAACTTAAGGTCTTAAATCTATTACAGCTTTCTCCTGGTTGGGTATTGTTACATATTATTTTGTGCTATTATTATTCCTGCAAAATGGCTTGGGCATTCTGTTGGTCTGACTTCAAGGATTCCTTCTGTTCATTGAGGTGGAGAAGCCAGTAGTTGTACATCTTTGTCTCGCCTGATTCATAAGAGTATGCATCATAACACCACACTAGATGAACAGCAGTCAGAATATTTTGATAAGGAGGGTAACTGAGTTTCTTAAATAGCAGCAGGAGAGATTCAGAATAGACATTAGGAAAAATTTCTTCACTGTAAGGGTGTTTAGGTATTAGAATAGGTTGCCCAGGGAGGTGATGGAGTGACTGTCCCTGGAGGTGTTCAAGATGCATCTGGATGTGGCGCTGGGTGATATGGTTTAGTGGTGATGTAGGTAGGCAGTTGGAGTGGATGATCTTGAAGGTCTCTTCCAACCTCGATGATTCTGTGATTCTATGATTCTATAAATAACAAGTGTTACTTATCTGTCTAAAATAGCAGTTAAGAGGCAGCATGTAGGACTAGTACAACTACTGAACAATGTGGGGCAATTAATGTTTAAGTAATGACAATTAATTATTACACTATTTAAAAGTCTTTTTTTATGTATTGATCCATTTTATGTATGAGTTGAAACTTTTTCAGAGTAAAGGTGAGCTTTACAATTAAAATTCAACCACATTAAGCATCAATGTTTCTTGGTTTATTGAACTTCTAGAGAATAGGGTTTTTTTAAAACATAAGGTTGCTCTGATCTGCTCCCTCCTCTTTTAATTTTTTTCTTTTTTTTTCTCCTTTTTTTTTTCTCTTATGTAGAAGACAGGAGATTTTTCAAAGTCAGACATATATATGTTTTTGATACCTTCTTGAATCTATAATTCTAGTGTGGGAATCTTGGTCTCTGTGAAGCCAATGGGGAAAAATGTTTTAATTTTCCCTGGGGTTCCGGTTTCATATGATGAGATCTACCATGGTGCAGCTTTTTAATATAAACAAGTAAATGCCTTGTTAAGTAAATGAAGGAGAAGTTAACCAATTATAAAAACTGTATTAACATTTTTTTTTATTTTATTTAAGTATTAGATTAAGTATTAGATTACATATGAGAAGCTTATTAAAAGAACATTACATTTGCAAAGTCAGTTTCTGGAAAGTTGTTCAGTGCCAGGGCAAGGGTTGCATAAACAGATTCAGTCATAAGTAATACTATGTTTTAATGCTGCTTTAACTGAGAAATGTTTATAACTGTTGGAATTCCAGGTGTAGTACAACCTTATTTCATGCAGGCCTATTTCTCTATAGAGGCAACTTTAAAAATCTCAAGAATTATTCAAGTATTTACTGTTTCTAGCCTGAATTTAAATATTTTCCTAGAGTGATGGCTATGCCTCAGTTCCCTGACAAAAATATGTTAATGCCATTTTTTACTGTAATTTTCCTTTCTCTCATATATGGTTTATTGAATTAGCAAATTGTGTGGCAAAGACTGTATTTTATGGGGTAGCTGCAGACTGTCTAGTATGGTGGTACCCACAATTTGGGAGACACTTCTAGGTACTGCTATAATATAGGTGAATGAATAAAGAGCAGCTTGTTACAGCAACACAATTTTTCAAGATAAGAAAAATATGTCTTGGACCTCTAGAACTATACTCCAATTCATACAGCTATGTGGCACATATTTAAGGCTCTTATGACTTTTTAATGACTTTCCTAGAATTCACTAGGTATACAACAAAGCTAAAGGTCTATTTACTGAATTAATGGACAAGGGTGCCATCAACATTTGCTGTTAAGAGTATTATGAAGTCTATGAGTATTATGAAGTGTGTGAAATCTCCTAAACCAGAGACTTAATCAAAGCAAGTGTACTAAACAATCATTCATTGTTGAAATTCAGCTGGAAACATCTCAAAAACCAGTAATGATAGACTACCTGCCTTCTTAATGCTAAAATAAATTGTTGGATACTTTGCTATATTTCTCTGAATTTTTTTTGTTAAAAATGGGATTTCCATGCAAAATGTAAAAACTAAATAAAGCCCAGGACAGATTCAATGACCAATTTAACTATCAATGTTCTGTTCAACTACTTGTCTATGAAGACATCCGGCTTGGTAAGATGAGACTGCAAGCAAATGAGTACACAAATGGTGTAAACACATTCCAGCAGTTCAGCACCTTACCCAGATTTCTGGTAGTTAACTCGGATTTTACTCAGAGTAGATCCCATTGCAAAATCTGAGAACCAGAATTGGGCCTGAAACACATCTCTAAAAATTCAGAAAGGGAAATATTTGTGTTTAATGGACATTTTTTAGATGTTTGCAACACCACTTTTTCTATAACAGTCCAGAGGAAGAAGATAATAACCCAAGAGCTTTCCTAGAAATGAGGTCTTTCAAATTCAGTTCTCTTTGCACAGTGTCTGAAAGAGAATGTGAAACACCTGAATGGGTCGGGTCCCTGGTCCTTCCTGGGCACATGACTGCAGACCCAGCTCCTGGTGGGTTTGAGCAGATAAACAAGCAAGCAAAGAGAATGCTCAAGAGTTAAGGTGTCTTTCCCGAGACACTCTGTGTCTGACAAAATACAGAGTATGACAAAACCTGTTTGAGAGCATTAGGAGATGGGAGCCTATAAGCTATCACTGGAACTGTTTGACCTAATTCTGCCACCAGATGAAAGAACCAAACAAAAGAACAAACTTCCTCTGAGATTGCTCCATTGAAAGCACCAGAGAGATACGACAGATACACTTCTCAGGGAGAGCAGGAGGCCTGATAAGGCTAGGAGGACCTGTGTGACACAGAAGGAATCCTTCAACATTTTTACAACATAAGAAGTGTTGATTTCTTGAGAGTAAGATTTCCTGAAAAGGCTTGTCAGTAGCCAATTTTCTGCTTGTAAAAAGAACAGCAGAAGTTTGAAATTGTCAAAATATCTCATCTGAATTATTTATAAAGTGTTTCTTTTTGTTGTTGTTAAAAAGCAAACTTTAATTCACACTTTAGACAACTCGGAGAAAGAAAAAAAAATCCAAATTATTTTTTCTAAGTACACAGGAAAACACTTTCACTGATATGACCAGCTAGGGTGGGGTTTCTTTTGTTTTCATTCCCCAAAAATATTGAGTGTTCTCCTTTCTTTTGTCCCCAGTGAGCATGGAAATACATTTGGCCTCATGAATTCTCACAGGATCAGAAAATTCCTGTCCCAGAAACCTGCAGAATAGAAGACAGACAGGCTGAGGATGCTCTGTGAGAGGAGGCAGTGATATTTTTCAGTGTCAGAGTTTACTTGTAACAGGGCAGTAGATATAATAACAGTTGTATTTATTGGACTTCTAGACAGAGAGATAGATGTAGAAAGGTACAGGTAGTTATCACATTATTTCTAACTTTTACAAAATTGGGATATATTTTATAGAGCTTATTTTACAAATAGCACAGAAAAAATACTTTTCATACACTGAAGAATTGGGGCATTTATATCAAAATACACTGAAAGGGAATTTTACATAAAGTAGCGCCAAAAGTTCAATCTTCAAGCAGCCTTGAGTGTTTCTGTTCGCTTGTTTGCACATATTATTGGAAGGAAGGTTTTCATCATCATCTTCTTTCTTACGTTGGCAGTCACTGACAAAGCTTCACGGAAGGGTTTGTTAAGGGTGATTTGCCTCACAGTGATGCATGCTGGTAAGAAAACAAGGGAATGAGTATACACAGGGTTGCACAACCCTAATCTGTCAATCCTGAAACTCAAAAAAGGGACTGAAAGAAGTTATTTTTCTAAAACGGGAAGAGGAGAGAAGAAGGCAGAACACAGGGCACACTGCATAGATGCTAATGGAGATGCTATTTAGGAGCCAGAAACCTATTTTTATTCTTCTGCTCCTCCCCCTCTCTTTACTGGAGAAGCTTTTCATAAACAGTTTTCTTGAACTATAAAATCCCATACTCTTCTTATCCCCAAGAACATTATTTAATCAACTCTTTACAGCAGCAAACACATACATTCCTTCGGTATAATTCAAGCAGACATTTTGTAATCCAAAACACACTAGAAATAACACTTCCTGTTCCCTTGTATTTAGGAGCCATCTTTTGTGTAATTATAAAGAAAAAGTGCTGGAAACAAATTGAAAAATGTAATAACCGGTTTGCTGCCCATGATTTACATGAAGGGCACTCTGACAGCACAACAGCATTACTAATTATGATGATCCAAATCAAATTCCCTTTGAGCCCAATCCCTATCTCACTGCATCCAACTGTAAGAGAGGTAGCTAAGAATCACCTATTACTTGTCACTTCAGAGCAACTGCAGCCAGCATCCTACACTGGTCTAGTGGTATCTTTCTGACAACCTCCCAGACTACACAAATTGTTGGTGAGCACTGCGTTAATTCAGCCTGTCATCAGCTCTCCATTCTACCACTGTAATTCAAAAAGATGGAGTACCTGTGATCTCTTACAGGAAAACACTACTCTGGGAAAATATCTCTCCAGGTAGATGTTACAAACTACCATGCCAAAGTGGCACAAAATTGCCATTATTCTAGAAGTAGACTTTTTTTTTTCCACGTTATTTCTTATCCATACGTGTGTTCATATCTATGCAATGCAAAGTAACAGGATGACTAGCATTTGAGGAAAAATACACTATTTTCAGACCAGATACCAGCTGTCAAGTTAGATAGAGAATACTGCATCAGAAATTTTACAGCCCAGTTCACAAAAATTTTATGTGTCTGTAATTCATGTTTTTGTGTGAAATAGTTGTTTGAAAATGTCATGCATGGCATGTCCAATACATACATGGATAAAGACCAGTCAGAGATTGTCCTGGGTCAAAGAATGGCCAAATGATTCTAAAAAGGAGAAATATATGATGTTAAAATGGCCATTATTGCACTGTTGAAAATCTGTATGCAAGTTCTTAAATGGGATTTAACTGGATCTCTCTTATTTATTAAAAAAAACCAAGGTGTGCAGACATACATAAACACACTTTTTTTTTTAATTAATTACCCTAGAGAGAAGTGAAATGGGAAAATTGACAGAAAAGTTAATAAATTTTAAGACTCTTTGAACTTAGGACCAGATCTTTTCTTTCTGCCGCATTGTCTCTGGTACTCTCCAGGTCAAAGACCCTCGCCTAACAAATATTTCTATTAAGTCCCAAATAGAGTCTAAAGTCTGGGGCAAATTTTAGGAAGGTGTTGTTTAAGGTAGTGCAGAGCTGTTTTTTAGTCAAATTAATAAAGAAGTGGCTGGCAGAAAAACAAAGATGCCAACCTCACAAAACCTCAGTCATTTTCCATTATTTTCAGGGAAAAGACATTCACATTATAACATACAAGTATGCAACAGGCTCTGATCCAGGAAATTATATATTACTTCCACTGACCTCCGAGGTTATATGAGTCCTTGAATTCACATCATAAATAGGTTGAACTTAATATCACAAAGACATTTTGAATGCTGTGGACAGGAAGTAAATTAATAATAGAGTTTTTATGCTGAATGTGATCTTTTTACTATAACCATAGCACACACTCAGAGCTACAATAAAAATGCTGTACCAACCTATTTTTTTCATTTGCAACTGAATAATATTAATCTTATCTGAAAAGTAATGGTTCTAACAAAACTGACTGTAGTGCAGGCAGTCAGCATTTTCAAGTCTAGCAGTTCCCAGAAGCACTGTATTTTGGAGGCAGCCTTTGTAGAATAAGATCAAAAATGCAGCAATATCTTCTGAGTTCTGATAAAGGAAGGGCTAACAAATTTTTTGGGTGTTGATCATCTACCAGCTCAGCTTCACTGAAGATAAAACTGTGAACTTGCATTCAAGTAAACTTGAAACTGGTACATCGAAAAGCCAGTCAACTTCTTAGGCATTAATATGCTTATGTCCATTTTACTTTTAGTGCCTTGAGCATGCAAATACTGGTTTACTAGACTTGTACAAGTCCCTGTGTCACTGCCATGGGCCAGCTTCTGTCCCCCAGAAACCTTGCTTTTGGCCTGATACTCTTGAATCTTCAGCCACCTGTTTGGAAAAATAAACCTGCCATTCAACTCTCAGTTATGCAATTAGGAAACATCAGCATGATTAGAGAATATGCTATGAAAGACTAAAGAAAACATATTTCTGGGAAAAGATATGCTCTTAATTGTAATGTTAAGGTTGTATACCCATAATGACATTGTTGCTTTTTTAAAGTTTAATTAGAGTAGCTGAACAAGACAAAGTGAGACAACTGGCAATTTATTAACTTATTCTTGATAGTGAGAACAGTTCACACAACCACAGTGTGTAAATTGAGGCAGCCACAAGCTCAAACCTGCTGAGCACTAAGAATTGGGGGTCAAGTCTAGCAAAACACATTGTTTTACACTGGAAAGGGAGGCCTACTGACTACCATGAGTACACGCATGTGTTTAAAGTGCTTTCCTGGAGAGCAGTCGTAGTGCTTAGCATCTTACAGGGGTAGCAAACTCTTCTCTTCAGAAAGAGAATGACAGACAAAACTTCTTAATATGAATCTTAATATTAGCTGGTGTCAAGTTGTAGCAGCCCCACTGACACGAACAGAGCTCTCCTGACATTTTTTTACCAGCTGAGGGATGAGTTCATTGCATCAGCCCACTTGATGTTAAAAATCTAACTGTCTCTCAGCTCAGTTAATTGAATGCAGAATGCTCTGCATTTTCTCTCTCCTTTTCCTTGTTTTTTTTTTTTTTTGGCGAAGGGCCCTTGTTATTTTGTATCCTAAAGCATTAGAGGCTAATAAAGAGAGCAAATGGAGAAGGAGATGGAAAAGGAGTTTGTTTGTACTTCACTCTCCATTGGCCTATTATGTTCAAATCCATTATGTAGTTTACCTGATGCTGTGTTCAGAGCAACTGAATGCTGTAGTTCTTTGTAATACTGACATTTTTGTAACACAATTTAAATTTAAACCCGTTATTGGTCTAGAGAAGCCTGAGCATGAAACAATAGTAGCTTTGAGAGAGTAATTATTTCTGTTCCATTGTCTGGGATGTTAGAGCTTTCGATTGGTTACACTATACAGTACTTAACAGCTAACCAGCCTCACCATGGTTAACAATACACAAGATTTTCCCTGTCCCAGCAGCTCTCCAACTATCCTGAAATGTTGGCTCTGTCTTTAATCTTGTTATTCACAAATACCTCTAATTTTCTGGGGTGTATGTGAAAACTACTGTACTGCCAGCAGCATAGAACACCATGCAGCAGGCTCTGTTGGGAAGGGATCTCTACAAAATGGATTCATGAAGCTGTGGGTTGTAAGCCATTAAGCTTTCTCAGTATGCTTCTAATGAGCTTATGATAGCCTCACAAAATGACTGTTTTTACTGCAGCCTAGTAAATTACAGTATGTACAAATTAAATCAGTGGGACCCAATACAAGCTGTTCCTCATCAGGTTCAACATTTCTTTTAAGAAGTGAAAAATTATGATAGACTAGAACAGTTATATGTTTCAGTCGTGTCATATGCTGGAAGTGTAGTGTACTTAGTTAATTTCTACCATTTTTTGTATGACACTTGTCTCTGTGTCCCACAGAAACCAAGCACTTCCTCTCTTGTGCTGTTTCTTCATGTTTCAAAATTGGTGTTGTAATGCATGTGAATAATAAATTTGTCTCAGCTGTTAAAAGTTAAATGCCAACAAAATAACTCTGGGAGGCCTTGATCCTTCTCCCATGGAGGCCAGTGGCAAAATCCCAACTGATTTTTTTTGATTGCTTGTAACCTTATGCATTACATTAAACCTCCTTGCCAGTCACAGTGCACCATTAAAAATGCTCATAGATGTTAGTTCTACATCTTCACACATTGCCTCAATTCTTACTTCCACCAGTTTTATTTTGGTGTGACCTGAGTGGATTAGCTCCTGATGTTCATCACTTCAAGTGAGACTACTATGAAAGAAACCTTTTGGGGAATTGGTGTATATATTACATGAAAACATGTCTCTCTCTATTTCTTTCTTCAGCTTTCTTCCTATTTCTCTTTGAATACTATGGCATTGAACAATATAAATCACAGTTTTCTAAACAATCTGAACTGTATTAAAATTACTACTTAAGCACCACTGGAACTGGAATTGCCTTGGTCTTGCTGAACCCAGCAGAGCCGTGCCAATTTACTTCACCTGAACACAGTTTTATGTATATTTTTAACAGAGCAGTCCATGGCATCAAGATGTGAATTCCTTAGAAAGTGTCTTAATGTAAGTGGTGACATTAATACTCTATAAACATGATGTATACTTGTTAAGACTATGCAGAAAGCATTCAGCAAGATTACTTTTACTAGAGGGGCTTGAGGCTGGGCGATTACCACCAGGTGACCTGCAGGAGGTTGTACAGTCCAGACAAGTTGGTGATTCAGTAAGGTTTTCCAAAAGGTGCCCCCCCGAAGCATTTCCCTGGGTCTGGGTCTGTGCTTCAGTTTAGTCCCAGTGTACTCAGGGAGGCAAACTGGCTGCAGGGCTTCTCACTGCTCCCCCCTTCAACACCATGCCCTGGTTTCAGAGGAGCCTTCTGTCTGGCCACTCATTGTCGTTCCCAGCTCTGCTGCAGTTTAGTTGAATGGCTGAATATGGACAGGTCAGAGGGAAATGAGGTGAGTTTCAAACAGAATTTTCATCTTCAGGAAGTCCAGTGTGTGTGCCTGGATTCCTACTGAAGATTGTAAAAAACAGCAAATAACCCCAAAGCAAAAAGTTTTACAGGTATTGATGACCATTTTCAATGACAGCATGAGATGATGAGGTCGTGGAACAAGGGCAGTGTTGGCAACTTCAAGCATCTGATAGGTAGTAACAGATCCCTTTACCTGCCTGAAGTCATGAAATTTTAACACTCATAAAGAGAATAATGCTTTTTGTCTTCCAGTTTTTAAGTCCTCTACTTCACATTTTCAAGCTTTGCCTAAAATCTCCAGAGTTAGAACACACTTTTAAAAAGCTGACATATTCACACAGTCTTCCTATTTAAGCATCAATAAAAACACTAAACATCACAAATTACACAAATTATCCTTAAAACTGTCTGAAATGAAAACAAAAATACATTGGAAAGAGAGAGCAACTAGATTGTGAATGCTTGATTAAAGCAATACTGACTGCAACGAAAAAGAAAGATAAAATTAAAATGGTTCCTACATTGCCATGTCCCTGCAACACTCAAAATTAAAACACGCATGACAAGCTGTAAACCTGTTAAAAAAACCATTAATTAAGGGTTTCTGTAAACAGGGTTCCTGTAAACAAAAGGGTTTCAGTAAACAAAAAAATCCCAAATTAATTCTAATAATATATAAAAGCTAAATTAACTAGGGAAATGAAGATGAACTTCAGGTGATTTTATGAGCAGTTAGGAAATCTTGGCATAATATCAATTCCCCCTCCTATTGAAATGACAGCACTTTTGAGCAACTGTATTGCAGATAGCAGCAGTATTTTGAGCAGCCTTCTAGCATCCACAATATTAAACTAGTAGGATGTATTAGGTTTGCTCATTTTTCATTTATATATTGATCTGAATACAAGTAACAATATTGGCATATCAAATACCTCGTGACTATTTTATGTATTTATGCAAATACTCACAGATATACACTTATATGCAGAAAATAATGTAGTTTCTTTCCTCATTGTGTTAATATATATGTCTGTCTCTCCACTACTGGGCTGTGCCTGACAATAATTGACCTCTGAGAGATCTTGTCTACCACCACATATAATAGGAAGTTATGTATTTATAAACAGGTAATTCAGCCTACCTTCCTGCTTTTTCCTTCCTTTCTTTCCTCTTACCTTCTTTCCTCCTTCTTTCCTTTCTTCTTTCCTTAGATATGTTTTAAAACTTGGCATCATATACCATGCATATGTGAAACATCAGAGATGATTAGTACAGACAGGAGATCGGAAAACCATGAAGCACTTTTGAAACCTTGATAGGAAGTGACTCTTCCTGGGTTTTGATTTATTGATGCTGACAACATTAGTTTTTTTCTCATTTTTAAAAAACTGAAAGTACCTTGGTACTTGGAAAAATACTGAAGCCAAGTAAATAATGGGGGAAAAAAAAGCCGCTGTAGGATTGAATGTCTCTGCTCCTGAAAGAACCTGCATGTGTAGCTTAAAAAAAAAAAAAGGAAAACAGAAAAAAGAAAAGGTTAAAAATGAAAGGCTTTCAGAGATGCTTCTTTACAAACATCCAATACAATTTTCAGATGCTTACAAAGATCCAGCCCAGAAGCTATTTTGTTTCTTTGGAACCAAAGCCAGTATTATTCAACCTCTGTCAAGTCAAGGTCTGGGAATAACACCACCTTTTCAAAAGCTGTCTTCCAATAGCCATACACCAATAAACTGACTAATGAGGGCATTTAACTTTAAAGTGTCCAGAGAAGGCTGAACACATGAAGGAATAATTTTAGAGGTGAAAGTTTCTTAGATATTTTCTTTTAAAGGGCATAAGATAATTGCCTTTTTTTTACTAGCCCTTTAAAAATCACTTGCAGACCTGTTTTAAGTCCTCTTAACACACAAAAAGATGTAACTAATGTGCCAGTGGATTGTGAAAGCCACCAAGAAACCAGAAGATTTCCATACCCTAGGTTTACTCTGGGAACCAAGTGCATTCGTGATAACAACAAAAACAGAAAATTTATGTTATTTTAGCCTGTAAAAAAGACTAAGAATGAATGTTGTGGATTAAAGGATTAAAGAGAAAAAATCAAACAAAAGGGACATCCCAAGCTTTCATAGTATTTAAGCTGAGCCTATGATTTTTGACCACTTAAACTTGTTCACAGACAGAAGGATGAACGTTTTCAAAGGAACTTGCTCTGGCTTCACTTTGGTAACCACATATGCCTTCCCCTCTGGTGGACTTGGAGCTTCAGGCTCTGAATACATGGGCAAATTAAGGAGTTCCTGAGCACTGAAGTGCAGTGAATATTTCTGAATTTCTAGAGTCCTGGCACTGTTTTGGCCCTGGTCAGCTGGGCAGTCCCCCAAACACTTCTCAGGCACATCCTGGGAGTAACCATGTTCAGGGCACCCTACCCTGGACAGCAAAGGGTTTGCACAGTGTGGAGGCAAGCCTTTGAATAGGCAGGCCTTTAAACAGTACAGAGGAAGCCAGTTGGCCTCCTTAAGAAAAAATATAGCTGCCATATACTCAGGCTTGGATGCAGCAGTAGTTCATCAGCTCTTTGGACCTCATGTCTTATGCGTAATGGAACTCTAAGAGACATCATAGCAAAACATATTGTCTGTCTAGGTTTCCATTATATTCTCCACAAGGCATTTTTAATTAAAAAAACCATTTCACCTCTTTGTATTCAGGTGTCTGATGAACATGTCCAGATATTTAGCATAGCCAAGGGACCCAGGGAGGAGTGGGAGGAGTGGCTGACACACCAGAGGGTTGTGCTGCCATTCAACGAGACCTTGATAGGCTGGAGAGTTGGATGGGGAGAAACTTAATGAAATTCAACAAGGGCAAGTGCAGAGTTTTGCATCTGGGGAAA
>VZRW01006201.1:111327-132587 GCA_013398125.1 Aegotheles bennettii | reverse complement strand
CAGAGCACTGGAAGAGGCTGCCCAGAGAGGTTGTGGAGTCTCCTTCACTGGAGACATTCAAAACCCGCCTGGATGCGTTCCTGTGTGATGTACTGTAGGTGACCCTGCTCTGGCAGGGGGGTTGGACTAGATGATCTTTTGAGGTCCTTTCCAAACCCTAGGATTCTGTGATTCTGTGACCCAGGTAAGGTAATGTTAGTTCAAGCACATATATATAATTTACATAGTTATTGTACTGTAGCGTGATTCTGCAGACAGCTAGAACAGCAAAGCTCTGCAGGTGTCCTGATTCTTCCAAAATATTTTCCTTAAAGGTGAAAGCCAAGAGAAATTTCTGGTGTATTTTCTATCTTCCTGATAAAGAATTTGGAAAAAAAATCACTGAAATCAGTGGCTGAATTCCAGTTGTTTCCACTGGGTGGATGATTTTGCCTATGCAGCCAAAGCCACTGAGAGAGCTTGATTCTCAGCTGGTGTCCATTGACTTTCATGGAGATACGCCAGGTCATATCAGCTGGGGATTTTGCCAGAGATGCCGACAAAAAGGTGCAGATGAAAAGAGGCTCAAACTTAACTTGACACATCTAAAAGTAGCCAAAGCACCACTACAAGAGATACACTTACTGTAGAGTACAACAGGGAAAGTGAGTATATTCAGAAGATGTATGTTTTTAACCCTCTTTGAAACCATAATGATACATCAGGCTGACATTTCCCTGTGTGGAAGCCACGGTAAGGATGACTTAGCTCTGTCCTAAAAGTCTGACTTTAAATTGCTCCCTTGCTTTCTGTGCTGAGATTTATAACCATGACAGCCAAACCAATCAAACTAGAAGCTGTTTGGGACAAACCACACTCTCAACAGCACAGTAGAACAATTCAGTAGTAAGAACTTCATGTCACAAACTATAGTTTATGACTGCTTGTTGGCTGCTGGAGAGCAGTCCAGGGCCCTGGGACTCCCCGTCTACATTTATGCTGGGAGCTCCAACCACAGAACTTCCACGTACACCATTTCTCTGTGTTCAGACTAACAAAGGAAGGCTTGAAATTAATAAAGACAAAACCCATGGACAAAATAAGTAACAGATGGTCAGGCGAACATGCAGGTGAACAGATCATGTAGGGTTGAATCAATTGCTTTAATCCCAACTCTAATTCCTCATTGATGTTTCCGGTAACATGGGTAGAGATGCTATCATGAGACCTAATCCTTCAGATCTTTTGTATCAGCTACTTACTCTTTTCCCTCTAGAATGACTGCAATACAAAGCATACCAATGAGTATCAGAAAAGAACTGATAGTCTGTAATGAATTATGTCAGGGAAAAAAAATCCTATATTTTTGAGAAAAACCCCCACATTTTACATTAGGTGATAAAATGGGTAAAAAGTGCACTAAGATTTCATATTGAATGTACATATAGACCTGACCATGGTATAAAATTTTCCAAACCATATGCATACATGTATCTTCTGATTTTGCATTGAACTCTTCCTACTGAAGAGAAACTGAAAATTGCACAGAGTAAAACCAGACAAACTATAGAGCATACAACAGCCTTTGTGTTGGGAGGGGGAAGGGAACATCTCTGAAAGTAAAAACTGGCTGTAGCGTAATTTCTGGAAGTTTCTAGTGAGACAACTGATACAGACAACTGTTGGAAACACATTACTGGAGAGAATGGATATTGGTCTCATCCAATGCGGTATGCACCTTGGTCTTGAGAAGCTTAATGTAAAGAAAAAATATATGTATGCACTGCTTTGTCTTTTATCAGTGAAATGGTGGTTGTTAATAATCTAACCATTTAATTTACTGCTCCATTTATTACGGCATATTTAATGAAGCATACATCATTAACATTATCCTTCAATGCAAACAGCGAGGAGCAAAGTGTCATGCCATGTGATCCATGGGACTGGGCTGAGACATTCAATTCCCTCTCCTTTTCCACTCATTACGTATCTGATGCTGTTTATGGATTAAATGGAGTCCCTGTTATAAATAAAAAGTAGCTATATATAAAATTATTGTGTCTCTGCTACAAATTATAGTTGGAGATAGGCTAGTTAAAAGTACAAGTAGTGCTTTATTGTGTTGAACCTTCAACATCCTCAAAGAGCCAATAGAATACTAGTAAGTACTAAGTCTATTTAAACCCCTCCTGCTCCCTTCATGCTATATATGCTATGATGTGCTACTTAGGCTTTAATGCAGATCTTTCACAGACATTTTCCCTTTTGTGTCTTGTCTTCCCAAACTTGCATAAAAGCTGCATCAGTATGAATTATATGACAGTTCGTGATACACAAAATTGATCTGCTGCTTCTCCTCACCAAACAGCCAAAGAATGAATCAGGGGCCACAAGCACGTATTTGAAGTGCACCCTTGGACAATGGTTCAGGATCATTCTTGAAGTCTGTCCTGTAAGTATTCAACACTTCTGAAAGTCTGTATTCATCATTTTAGGCAACCAAAATATAGATTCATATGCTCTGTTTAAGGACATACGTTTTGTTCAAGGTCACATCAACAATTGGTTTTAGAATGTATCAGAAGTCTAAAAAGCAGTGAACTTGACTTCATAGATTTTAATACAGGATATATAGATCTTTTATTTTTTTTTGTGTTTGCTCTCTGAAGATATTTATATAAATCTCCACAACGGTTTGTACAGATGAAGTATTCTCTGTGTATATTATTCTTGATGGATCCACTCCCACACCTACTTCAGTTTAACTTTAGTTATAACATTTCTTCACTGTGCTGTTGATATAATTTGAAAACCAACTAATTTTTCAAAAGTGAATATCCAAGTGTACTAGAAGAGACTGTCACTCCCCAAAAGCCATTGGTCTCCACCACCGTCAAATATCTTTGGAAAATATGCTGAGTCCTCTTAGTTTGACAATAGCTGATACATTCATTCAAAGCTTAAAGAATAAACAGAAATGTAGATCCTTCCAAACCTTTCTCTCTGATCTTTTTTTATTATTGTTATAGCAACAGGGCAAGGAGTAATGCTTTTAAACTAAACAAGGGTAGATTCAGACCAGATATAAGGAAGAAATTTTTTACGAGGGTGATGAAACACTCGAACAGGTTGCTCAGAGAAAGTGGTAGATGCCCCATCTCTGGAAATATTCAAGATCAGGTTGGATGAGGTTCTGAGCAAACTGATCTACCTGCTTATTGCAGGGAGGTTGCACTGGATGACCTTTCAAGGTCTCTTCCAACCCAGACTATTCTATGATTCTATTATTATTATTATTAATGAAGAATTTAACCTGTAGTTTAAATACACTGTAAAATAACCAAGCCACCGATACTCCATGGTATACATATTGCTTGTGAGAATCCTTAGTAATGCCTTACACTTTCTGAGAAATACATAAGTAAAAATATGGGTGGATGTGAACTAACACGATAATAAAACTATTGCAGAACAACAATCCCTCTTAGCTGCAATTAAATGTCATGCTACCAACCTCAAATCCTCAAATTTTTAACTGCAAGACAATTCTTAGTAATGGTCAAAGTATTAGGCTAAGAAGCAGGAATCACTAACTTTCTGGTAGCTTTGAAGCTAACTCTTACTTTTCTGAAAGCTTTTAGCCCCATTATAACATTTTCCTCATATTTGATGCTGGTTTCACATTGATTTCCCAGCAGTGTAATTTTATTCACTTCAGTAGAAGGTTTCATGATTTACACCAGCATAAATGAAAATACAATCTTAAGTTCCTCATTTTAAAGATTGAAATCATAGTTATCATTCTCCCTTTGGGTAATGTAAGGATTAATTAGTATTAGTCTGTGCTCATGCAGTGTTTTAAAAAATATAGTGGTAACTATGATAAATATTATTCCTTTTGTGATGAAAGTTCATGCTGACTTGCAAAAATGTTTCTAAGTTAGGTCAATGCAGCAGAAATTTGAGAGGGTGGAGGTCTAACTTCTAGATAATGGAGATTTACAACCCTGTGAGATTTTCTAAACTTGAAATAGTATTAATTATAATAATTCATTCTTTAGATGATACTCATTCCTTATTCCTCTTTACGGAGTTAATAATAAATCTATTTTAAACATTTGAAACACATCTGAATAAGAAATAACTATACACCTTAAGGTAACCTTCTCTTCCTAAATTCAAATGCAGTATTTATTCCATTCTGGAAACATAAGGAGTCTTAAAATAGTGAATTATTAATTCCTGCATACATTTTAAAGTCTCTTTAGAAAAGAGATAAAAGAGGCCTTATTGTATATGACAATTAGATCTACCATCTACATAAGATCATAACAAGTGGTAGTATCAAGATCATTATCAAGTGGTAGTAATCTTATAGAGGAAAAAGAAAACAATTAAAAATTTTGAAAAGAAATAGTTAAAATAGACACAGATGTCATTGCTGAATTTGCTAAGTTCCTTTAAAGAAAAAATTGTCTGTGTACATAAATTTGGAGCTGAGTGAATTGAGAATATGAAAACTCATCAGGACGACACACAAAATACTGAAAACAAGGGCTTTTACTGTGAGAAGTATTTTTAAGGCTTTTAAATGTGACTATCCCAATATCACATAAATCTTCCATACTGCAAGTGAATATTAGAAGTCAGGAAGGACAAGACACAACACACTTGGTAGTGTTCAAACAAGATTGCAAATAAGCCATGAACACTTGCAGATTACCTGCTTGAAACGAAACTCAGCCCACTACATAATATTCATCTGCCCACCTCAATTAACTTTTTACTAAACTAAAATATTCAGAGTAGTAATATGCAACTGTGCATGAGATGCATGTTAGAAACAATGTGTATTTTAATGTGAAGCCTTGTAAGAGTCAGAAAAAGAGAAATGACAGTTTTGCTTAAAGATTCTGGAGTCTATAGGACACGTTTGGAAAAAATCCAGTTCTTACATGCTCCTTTTTGTCAGCTTGTGCCCTGTTATGTTCCATATGTTCATGAAAGCCACCCCTTTCTTGCATAACCAAAATACACATCTGAAAAAAATAAACTGAACTTTAATATTGTTTAGACCAATACAAAAAGTTTGCATTCAATTGCCTGGCTTTTGTCCAGCAAAGTGTCAACTGATGATCAGATAGGTGCTATTTTTTTAAGTCTGCCCTTATGATAGGGGAACCTCACATACCACTGCAGCTTTATGTTGGTAAGGACTTTGTACGGATCTCATGAAGATTTGCATCCAGAAATGGATCTCAAGACCAGAGTCATGCTTTGGGCTACATCCTTCAAAGTTCCCAAGTTATGAGTCATTCATTGCATGTCAGTGGAAAGCTGTAAAGGCAAATGTTGAATCCTTTCTTGGTTTCTGTGTCACTGAAATAAACTAGAGCACACCTGTACAGTTTTGTTTATTTCTCAGCTAGAAAGCTGGACCAGGATTTTATAGCATTTAAACTGGTTTAGATATCAATTATGTCATTCATGTTAACTTCATATTTATGCAACATTTTCTAGTTTAAAGGGTCCTGCCATGTTTTTATATGCTTAATTTTCTAAGGTATGTTTTAGACAGATTTGTTTTAAATTTTGCAGATATGCCTACAAAAATATGATATTGATGCATAAACACACTTCATATATAAATTAAACTGGTTCTCTCAAGCAACATGTGTAAGTCTATCATGAGTGGGATTAAAGTTGTATTGGGATAGATTTCTTTCCCAAACAATGACAAACTTGGGCATAATAAAATAAACCACTGATATGTCTACGTTTTATTATCTACACTAATTTTCCTAGGAAATGTTTAGATGAAAAAAACTTTTGATAACAAAATATTATCATAGAGCCTTATGAGGAAGTTAATTCACAAGTTGAATGCTCTAGTTTTCTACCATGGCCAAGTTAATCAGCTGGACTATATCTCCCATGAGCCACTTTTTAGTGTTGTGAATGGAATAGTGTTGGCATCAGAACTTGTGAGAAGAAGTTACCCAGAGCCACTCAAGCACCTGAAATGCTGCAATAGAAAGAAATCTTAAATCCTGATGTCTCAGAGATACAACTGTATTTCAGCAGGGAGTTTTTACTGTTGTAAAATCTAGGTCTGTATACCTGTAATAGCAAACTACATGGATATTTTGGAAGCTATTGACAGACTCTGTGCTGTTCTGTACTCTACAGTTGCCAGGGCTCTGCTTGTTGCTGAGAAGACACTTGTATGATTAGGTAACTGCATATTCCTCTTCCAGGGTTGTCAAGCAGATTTCATTGTATACGAGCAAATTGACCACCAGCTATGGTTCATAGGACAGGTAAGACAAGAAAGAGAGAATGGCAGTTTTATGAAACAAGAAAACTTCAATAGAATATCATATTAAATCATTAAAAGAAAGTATTCTCAAGAATGGGCCATAAAACTTTTCTGAGTTGCTGAATGCATTTATTCATTGTGGTTGTTACTTTCCCTGTTCTTAAGATGATCAAGTTTTTTTAAATTAAATCTTTATTATTAGGTATTTAATTAAGTGAATAGATTTATTGTACGCATTTTTATTAATTGACCTGTGTCAGGTAGCTGTAAGGAAAAGGCAGATCTAACATGTAACCCTTTAGCTTTTAAATGTCAACAATAGAATGATACAGCATTAAAATACTTAGCAATTTTCTTATTAACTTGTATACCAAACTCTACCCTAGCTTATAAATAAAACAGGGCTTACCCCTAAATGTAAGAAAATTGAGTTGAACAGTATTATCAAAATGAGTAAGGATAAAAACTAAGAACAAAGAAATAAAAAGAAGAAAAAACAAACAAATTAAAATAACATGATACACTGATTTATATGACATGTTAATCATCTATTATTTATCCTAAGTGCTTTTTCAGTTCTCATCTAATTTCACTGTAGCATCACAGATAGACTATAGTCACCTTTTTCTGAATGTTAATAATTGATAAGCAATATTTAGCTTGCAAATAGAAAGCTGATGCATACTCTTTGGAAAGCAATGCATTGCTACAGCTTCTCCCCTTGGGTGAAATCTGCTCCATCTGCGCAAAATCATTCAATAAAGCACTGAGGGCTTCAGGAAGCAGAACCCACTCCTTTCAACCAATATCTACAGCCCTCAAAGCTGATCCTTACATTTTGTTCCTGGCTTACCTTCTTCAGAGCTTTTGACACCCACTTACAGAAACAGTCTCTTTTTTTTTTGTTCACATTGCTGTTTTGGCTCATTCTTTTTCCTTCCAGGGCCCTAAACAGGCACTGAACACTATAGAGGAGAGTGTGCCGGGTGTTTACGCTAGGATAAATTTCACTACAAGTGCCTGTAAAAAAGGATGCCCATGGCACTGTCTGTTATTCTGGGAATCACATTGGAAATTTCTGATAAGGATTCTGGATTATCTAATGAACAGAACTTGGAATCAATAACAAGCTATGCAGATTTACATCAGCTGAGAATGCACCTGCGGAGACCAAGGAATGCAGGCTGAATATTCACACTGTGTAGATGTGAGCAGTACATTCTATGCTTACATTTGTCTTTACAAACTCACACTTCCTTGATTGAACAACAAGGATACAGTACATTATAACTTCTCTGTTTCTCATGAGACAAATTTTCACACTTTTGTCAAAATAAATTTCATTAATTTTCACCTTTCCACTCAGAAGTATTTTTGTTTTCTTTGCTATCATATTCTGCATATCAAGGAGAGTATAATTGCAAAAGTCTTTATAATAATTTATCATGGCTACCTGCTGCTAAAGTTCTAGATAATTACATGGCTAGCTCTGTCCTGGCTATATTTCAACAACTATATGGACTCCCAGGAATAAAATTTGTAATGCACCAAAACCCTCTGACCACCCAGCTGAGCTATAAAAACTTGTGCTACAAAATACTGTTCGTGGTACATGTATTCTAGTAAATTTTGTTTACTTGAATTCCATTTGCCATTAATGACAATGACTGCTAAGCTTTATACTTTTGCTCTCCTCTTCTAAGTCTTTTAATTCATCTGACTTGTTGGCAAAAATGTATACAGATTTTGTTTATATCTCTCAGTGAAGAAGAAACTCTTGATTATAAACCATTTATTTTCCCTGGGTGTGGATTTGCCTTTAGAGCTTTCCGCTTTGCCTGAGTTTTACTTGAGTTATACATTTACTGACATTTACTGGCATACTGGCAATACATAGATTAGCTGATAAATATATTAATGTTATATATTTTCTACAAAGAGGTGGAATGGTTTCCTAATTCTGAAGCAATTGCCTCGGTTTGGAATTTTGATATTTTACTGATGCCATTAGTATATCTATCAATTAGTCTTTCATCACAGTTGCTCCTACTAAACAGTAGCATACTTAGTAATCATGTGTCCAAATCACTTGATTCAAAATGTTCATTGTTGCCTCCAAATATGAAAATAACATAATTTCCCAGCACTTGAACTGCTATCATAATGGACCAAAACCAGCTTAATTTAGTTGCATAAGTATTCCCATTCAAATCATTTTATCAGTAACAGCTGCAAATGGACCATGAAATTTAGCTGTTTCCTAGTCAAGTATAATATAGTGGAATATCTTATGCAGCTTTAGATCTCGATATAGAATTTTCTGATCCAGTTTGTTAGGTTAATTCAGAATATACACGCCAACCCGACACAAGGATTTGGAGTTGATTTCTGCTAATACAGATTAAAATTAGGACAGGAAATGTCACCCAGCTCTGTAGAGACCAAGAACGGTTGCCAGAGGACTTAGATGCTTTCCCTTTTTCACAGAGACTCTTAAAAATTAATTTAGAAAGTTGAAATGTAATGATGAGAAATAATAGAGTATTCTAGGCCAAATAAAAATTTTAATTACTATTTCTGAGCAAACAGTTAATAAAAATGGTTTGTCCTTCCTTTAAATTTCATAGAGCAGTGTAAGGATGTAATTAATTGATCATGTAATTTCGGTTTCATTTATATATCAAAATACAATATCTGCTCTTTACAAATTTATATATGCCAGCAATTACTACACATAATAACAACCAAAATACCATAATATATACAATTTGATTATATAAATTAGATTAATTCTCGTAAACAGAGGGGGCGAGCCAGAACTAGTCACTATCAAAATGACAATACAGTTTGAACTGATTTATTCAAGAGGTATTAACTTCAATTGCAATATTAAAATAAGTTACTTTAACAGTATTTTCATGGTCTACCATGGGATGTTTTTTTTTAGTGTCATTATGGATAGTAACAGACCAACTCTGCATGAGAAAAACCAGCTCTCTTCATGTCGTTTATACATTTCTGATATTTTACAGAAAATCTATGTTAAAACCACCTTAAAAAGGTTTTGACTCATGATTCTTTATATTATGAAATTCCACAGTTACAGCGGCCTGGACAGCCTCAGTTCAGTTCCCAGCATTATTAGTTGTCTTTAACATATCCTGTATTTCGTTCCATGACCAACCACTATCTGAGCTTTCCACAAGACCCTTGCTCCCTTCTGTACATAGGCTGGACAGTGCCTATTTAATGTGTCATTTAATGAGTAGGCTTTCAATATTTGTTTATTTGTCTGTTTCTCACTTTTCACAGTATGGCCCTAGGCTACATATATACTGAACAAACCAACACAAAGAAGTAATTATCCTTTCCCCTGGGAGCATTACCAGAGCAATCCTTCCTGTACAATTGAAATACCTCACAAATATGAATCCATTTATGTGCACAAAAGCCCTGATCAGAAGAGAGAGGTTATGAAACAAACAGTTTACAGATGGGAATTTGAGGCACACGGGGTTAAAGTCAGCAGTTTGACTTAAATTTTGACTAATTTTTGAATGACTTGTTTTTCATAATCTGCAATAACGTCTAGAACCATACACAGCTGGCCACAGCTTCTGTCAACTTCATTCACAGGTGTGAGTATAGCATCAATCTTGAAGCACATATTTGCATTGCAGAGGTCAGATTTCTGGCATCTACATGCAAATCCTGAGATTTCAGAAAGACTGGTCTGAAAGGGAGGTTCATACAGGAGGCAGGTGATTCTTGCTTCTGGGGGGAGTAGCTGTGCAAAAGAAAGAGGCATAACTCTAGTGGAAGGTCTCCAAATAGCAGGGAAGGCTCAGCGCACCAAGAAAGTGATCAACATGAAGATTGTCACAACAGGGTGAAGAACAGGGTAACGTCAATGAAAGTCAGAAATGGAATGGAGGAAAATGGATAACAAATAGCTCAGCACATATACCCCTAAAAAACAGAAACCATGAGGTGTGTGAGAAACAGAACCACAGTCCCAACATTGCAGTTACTCAAGATGGAAAAGGAATAAACATGCATGCGTATGTAGGAGCACTTTACAGCAAGGAGAAGGAAGGCTAGCATGTGACTTTAGGTGGTCCAGACTCTCAAGACAAAAATTTCAGAAGAGTGCCAGGCAATTATGATATTTCAATTTAATTTAAGCATTTTATATTGCAACAGATCGGTAGAGTTGTCTCATTTGTGTATTTATATTATATTGTGTTAAAAAGGTCATGCAGGGGATCAGGAAAGTGTTATGTTTACCTTGATTTAGCTACTACACTTTGTGAAATATTCTTTTCTTCTGGAAAGCAGAAGAAAGAGAAAGATTACTCCCACAGTAGTCCAAGTGAGCATAATCTGTTGTAGAACACTTCCTGGAGAGTAGGGTGGGGCAGATAATGGCAGAGAGAAAATGGGAGGCTCCAAAAAAGTGTTCTGTCCAGTGAGGGAAGCAGTCTTAGGAGTGTCAGATGGAAGACTTTCCTGAACAGCCATAAGGAAGGTCTGGTGAGAGAGAGAGGTATTGGAATTTTCCTTGAACTAAAAAGATGCTGAAACTTAGACTCACAACACAGTATGGAAAAAAGACACAGTAGTTAGGAAGTAGATTTGTTTCCAAACATCTTGTTCAATCTGTCTCACCCAGTGCTTCTGAGGCTTCCCCTGTTTAATGAGTTATCTTGCTGCAGTTTGGTTGATTTGTTGTTCTTTAAATAAAACATTAGCTTTAGAGATTGGATGTCATTACTGTCTTTAGGTATGCTCACATCAAAAATGAGAAGAGGGGAAAGTGGTTTCACTTGGCTGAAGATGATTCCCTGGAGCCAGTTGCAATGTGATCCTCCCCAGCCTGGTATGAGAAACAGTAGGCAGAAAACTCTGCTGAAGTGCACAGTGAAGCTGTGGCAAATGAACCTTCCAAATAGTTGTCTACTCTAGTAGAAGATTCTAACAGAGTTTAATGTCATATAAGGAGATACGGTAAGCAAAGGTAAAAAGAGTTTATTTTTAATAGAGTTTATTAGGCACAATATGTATTCCCATCAAAACAATAACTGGCTATTGGCTTGCACTATAAGGAGAAACAAAGGAGAAGACAATTGGGAACAACATAAAATTGTGATGACTCCTTGGCACCAGCAGGATGGTAAACAAGCTAACACTAAAGAGGATAGGTGTTGGTCCGGTATTTGAGTACTTTAGATGGGCTACAGCCAGACATAGAGAAACTGAAAATCAGTAAGGAAATACAAAGACATCTAGTAATGGTTAATAGAGGCTGAATATATAAGGCAAATGCGCCTTCCTATTAGAAATTTACAAACACCAAATGATGAGGCATGGGGAAAGAGGAATTTCTAAGAATGGACTTTAGAAAAGGAGAGTAAGGCAACAATCCTGAAGTTTTAAGAATGGGCAGAACCAACAACAGCTATGTTGCAGTAGACCAAAGAGGACACGGACTGATGTGGGCATTGAGGAAACTGTATTCAGATGGGTTATACTGAGCATCTAAGTGGATCTGAAAGGTTGTCCTTCACTGCTTCAAGCTTGCATGCACAAATTGTCTGCAGGCCATCATAAACCGTTGCTCTGTAAGCTAACAAATACTCCTCTATCAATAAACAAAATCATCTTTATTACAGTCAAAGTCTTTACTTGACAGTCCTACCACCTGCGTAGTTGTCAGTGCTGGGATCTTGCAGAGAGGCTTCCCGCTACAGGAGAAATCAGATCTGCAGCAACTAGTATTTGCTTTATATACTTTGGTTTTTTTAGTTAGACAAAACAGTCATTAAATCAAGTACAAGACCTGCATGACACAAAAAAGTGCTGCTATCATTTCATAGCCCAGTGCCAGGACTCTAGAAAGCAACTTTTCCTCAAGAATTGGCTCTATTTAGGGAATTGTCTGAGAAAATATTCTTATATTTTTTCAAAAGCCCTTCTCAGAAATTACCTCAAACCCCGTGCCCCCAACCCTCAAACCCCTGAACAATGCAGCATTTCCTCAAAATCAATATGCTATTCACACACACAAAAAACAGTTAGGTGACTGTGTATAATTATGCCATCCAGTAATGCTTGCTTTAAAAACATATTTCCAGCAGACAGGCAGCTCCTAAAGAAGGGAAGACTTAATGACATATCTCAAACTGAATATACAATTATTTTCTTACACACTGTCTTCTATTGCAAGCTTTATTTTGAAGGTAGCAAACAGATTCAATCAGAAAGTGATTAATTAATATTTTGTAGAATTTCACAAATCTTGAGAAGAATCAGAAGAGGTTCTCTGGTGTTTGAATAGTTTACTACCTCACTGCAAGCTCCAGTCTCCTTCTTACCGAAAAATCTCTGAAAGATATCCAGTCTTTCTACGTTTATAGGATTTTAGGACTTAGTTTTGGATATGGAGCACTTGCTTATCTTGATTGCTAGGCTTTTGTAATGCTTGCCCCATGTCAGCATTACTTGATTTGACTAATTAATCTTGGAATCTCAACACTATTTCCAGGTCTCAGAGGACCTCAGATTTGGTCCTTTGGACTATGTGATGAGACTTTTTATTATGCTCAAAATTCTAATTTAAGTTTTGATCAAAGAGCATCACATTGTCCAATTCTACACCTTCTATTCCATTCTACAATGGCTTGTTTTCTAATTTTGCTGCTTTGTTCAACATAAAAAATCAACACCCTGTGTCAGTTCATAGATCTCTTTGTTTCAGCTTCCCTTTCTTCAGTGTTGCTTATTTCTTCCTCTGTTGCATGCACACGTATGGTTAATTTATCCAATTTAGCATCCATTGCACTTCCCTTTCATTTAAGTCTCTCCCATGCTGTGAAGAATGACTGTCCAGGTCCATTTTATTTCTCTAAATATTGCTGCAATATCTGCAGGAGCTTCTTTTTTCCTAAAGGGCACTAAGACAGATGCTGTGTTTTCCATAATGCCTGTGAATTCTCTTGAGCAGCCTTCACTGGGCTTCTGTGGACTACATGACACTCCTAAACTGTTGTTGTTCTTAATGATCTGTTGCTCTACAGTGATCTTTTTCTCATCTTTCTCCAATGCTGACAAAAAGTTAAGATCCAGAGAGAAAGGGCTAAAAATTGGAATATTTGAACTGTTGGCAATTGGCCTAAAACAGTGGGGGACAGGCTTATGAAAATATTTTAGCATCTCTCTCCAATAGAATTCACAACCCAGACTACAGCAGTAGTGTATTGAGTTTGGTGGGCACCTAGAGGACATTAAAAACAGGACACATTTTTCAGAGGCAAGGTGAACTAGTTATTTTTTTCTCAAGTCTCACTGAGCAGAAAGCAGTGTCCTGCTTTCAGCCAGACAGCACATCACTAAATATTTCATATACAGCTGACTGGATGAGGGACAGGGAGATGTCTCCTGAATTCTTTTGGAGAGACAGGCTAGGACAATGGCAAAATCCAGATCAAATTTACTAGTAATGCCTGGCTAGATTGGAATTTGCCATTTCATTAGCCTTCCATTAAAGCACACTTCCTGTGTCCCTATAGCAAATATTTACTAACCAAACAGATAATTATAGCTTATTTTATTTCAAGTTAGTAAAACCCAAACCAAAAGAATTGGAAATTTTCATAATCAGGATTTTTTTCCATCAGTATCTTAAATTAAAAATATGTTAACAGTATTTATCCCAGGCAATGGTAATAGTTGAATATTTTTGTCACTTTGTCTTTGAGACATTTCTGGTCCAATTCCCTGTGGGTTAGTTTTTACTTCAAAGGTGATGCCTTTGCTGCAATTGCAGAAGAAATTCAGAAGATGATTAAATATGCAGAGCTGCAGATAGTGATGGTCAAGGCTGAGTCTGCAAAAGAGAGGAAAATGTCCTCAATCTGTTTTTATTACTGATGATTTGGGATTTTAGGGCATTTATCTACCACCTTTCAAGTATCAAATTCTCTTCAGGAAACATATATCATTTACTTTTTGTACTCATTTTTCTTAAAATGTTCCACTGCTTATTTCTTGGGCTTATGGCTTGACCTTGAACTGAGACTTCAGCAAAATAAGTAGATTATTATCAGGATTAAAAAACAAATGGTGTGCTATGCTGGCCATACAGATTTCAGGATCCCCTTTCTAAGACTTCTGAAAGAGGCTTTGAATATACTAGATGTTTATCCTGTGAAATGAGGTCAGTTTCTAGCATCTTTCAAAAATGAAGACACACAAAATCATTGGACACTGCCATAAATTTTGGCCATATATGCATGACTGTAGCTATCTGCATGTATGAGTATGTTGTAAAAGTTTTAATTTTCTCTAACTTCCCTGAATAATTTTCTGGAAACTCTTCCCCTGTCACATATTGTAAGTAATATGGACTTAGCAGACAATTAAACAGGGTGACATATTTAGTTATACAAAATATTTTTTGTCAAATAACGTATCTACTGAGTTTCAATAAATGTTTATTATATGCCTAGGTATCTAATTAAATAGGTGATAAATTTTATTAGAGAAATTCTTGAAACAATTTGTTTTTCCTAAAACCTGGTCACTTTTAACACTTTAAAATTAAATCCTTATTTCAGTGACAATATTTAAAGTGTGACTTGAATTCCCTGTAGTTAATCTCAGAAGTTTTTTATTTTTACTCCTGGCTAATAAACTAAGAGGCATACCAGTCATACCAGTAAAACCCCAAGCAAGCTGCCCTGTATCATACTTCACACTTCATCAAGATTCTTCTCTGTGTAGTAATACTATTCATAGGGTTTTATATTTGTTTGTTTTGTTTCTATGGTTATTTTTCCACTTACCTTAGGAAGTGTGATTGGTTTTTCTCAGCTTCCAATCTCCACTAGAACATTTTGAGTTGTCCAGAAAATCACTTAAAGCTCTTACTGGTCAAATAGAGCTGAGTGAACAGACACGTGATTTATCTACATCTGTCTGAGTGAGGTGAAAACAGTCTTTCAGACACAGGGAGAAAAATACAAAAATGTTTCACCTCCTAAAACTTTTTATTAAATGGCTGGGTTATTCCTTTATAAAAGGAATACATATAGCATTGTAGGCACTACAACTGTCTTAAAAATATATTGTCATGCATAATTTTATAGAAAATTACTAGGTAGAAAATATCAAATTTAAGAAGTAACTTCTTCTTCCTAGCCTATCTCATGTCGCAGTTCAAGCTATACTTTGTTAGGAAAAACCTACAAAGCCAGAGGGGTCCTGCAGCACTTCAGGACTCTGACAAATAAGCAGCAAATTGAGTTCCAAAAACATGAACTCAGCATGATGATTGAGAAAATGCCAAAAGCTGTGGCCCTTTCATAGCTTTACAGAGAGGAAACAAATTATTCCAATCACTATAGCATAACTTTTGTCACACAAGGATCATGACAATTGCTCGAGTAACAAGGATGCATTGAGGATGTGAAGGACAAAACAACTGTATCTTGCCTCTCAGAATTTAACAAGAAATTCATGTGCCTCACAGTCAAGTGGTGATTTTCCTCCAGTGTAAGGCCTGTATCCTTAAAACATGGTAAGGCTATTCAGTCACAGTGAAGAACTGCTTCAACCACTGTCTCACAGTTTTCCCAAGTGTTTAATCACTAGTGTAGCTCCTGACATGTTTTTGGACTGTGCCAATGCCTACTCCCCAAGAAGGTGCTTTGTGCAATGCCACGGGTCTGTGCTCTGCCTTGGTGACTGTGCAGTCTCTTCTGATGAAGCTGTCCTGTTTGGGAAGACAACTAAGCATGAGGAAACATGCAGTGCCATACCACGTGGCTGCAGAGCAAGGGAGATCTCATTGCCTACTAAGCAACAGCTATGAAGACATGCATACCACAGTTTTCTCTTGGTTTTGCCGAGTCACTTATTTTCTCAGTAGGTTGTTTTATCCATTCCTGAACTGATAAAGGATCAAATCCCTATTAAAATATGAATTTAAATCTTTCTTCCAAGTAGAGATGAAATATACCTTGAGACTGTCATCACATGGACAATCAGAAAGGTACAGAGAAGTTAACAAAGCTCCTCAGGAAGTAAAGAAGATGCACATAGACAAGCATCTTTAAATTATGGGAGAGCGTTGTCATCTGGCTTCACCATCTACCAGTTTATCAAGTCCACTGTAGGCATGAGTAAAATAGGTTTCAGGCTGCTCACCTAAATCGAATCCTCCACCCCTTTCGCTCAGGGTGAAAAAAAATCTAGCTATAGCACCCAGAAGATCTGAGGAAATGGTAGAGGTGGTTGCATTCAACACCACAGATCCTGGAGTTGTAGTCATCTCTGTCTCCTTTAGTGGCCTTCTCTATACCCTAGACATGTAAACAACAGCTGCAAGGATGTTAAGAGCCACTAAAAGCTCAGTCTTATGTTTCAGGTATCAAATTACTAAAGTCCATGGAGACTTATTTTTGTTCTGATTTTAGACATGTTGACTAAGTAAATCTCATGTTGACAAGAATGAGACCAAATTGGAAGCTAATTTGTTGCTGTTTGATGTCAGGAACAATATAACTTGCCAGTGATGCCACACAAAGAACTTTATTCCTAAATAAAACACTTCAATAAAAAGCTATGCTCCTCATGTAATTAGGAAATACAAAGGGCAAAATGAGAATTTGAGTTTTAATAGTGAAAGATAATAAATCCAATTTACAACCCTTACAACAAAAGGATTACTATAACACAAAAGAGATGGAGAATTCCTTTTCAGAAATATTCTGAAAGCATGTCACCTCAGAGCTATAAATAATGCTTTTTTTCCTATATTCTAAGGACATAAAAAAATGACAACATAGTTTGGCAATTTCAAACAATGTGCAAGCCTTTATCCTTCACTGAAAATGCATAATTAGTAATACCACAAAACATGATTTACTACTCGAACATATTCCAACTGCAGAAAATCCCACACTGGTGTCTTTAAATAAAATAACTTGGTTTCTTAGGTTAAAACCTTTAAACATATCATGGGCTGTCCTTGGCCTCAGCACAGAAAAGCACTTACATTTCTACCTGTCTGTAAGTGTGGAAGTCACTTTTTTTTGGTGAAAAGCTGAATAATGGTTGGCACTATGGTCTATATGTAATATCTTAAAGAATATAATAACAGGTATAAGATCAGGTATTAATTGTGGAAAATTTCAATCACCCAAATATTGATTAGATCAATGCTTCATTAGGATGAAATGTAAAGATAACATTTTTGAATGTAGTAAGTGGCTACTCTCAATAAATATGTCTAAGAATCCAAGAAAAGATGCTGTTCTGAATTTGGTAATCAATAGTGCACAAAATATAGCTCAAAAAGTACTAGTGGGATAACCTTCCTGTATTAGCAGCCACAGTACAATTAGCTTTAACATTGTAGGCTAAATGAATCAAGCATGTGGCTGTGCTGTTTCAAGAAGAAAGATTATGTAAAAAAAGACAAAATTAGTACACAAAATCAAACACACACACAAATACACCAGATTATAAATACTCAGCAAACCCCAAAAATCCAAAAAGGAGCATTCCAAAAAATCAAGAAGCATAAACCAGCCTGGAATCTGTTAAAAATAGTGTAGTGGAAAAAAAGGAAAAATACTTGCCATCAGTCAAAAAGAAAGAAAAGCAGTCCAAAAGAGCTGCCATGGGATCAATGGGAAAGCTATCGCAGGGAAAAGGTTAGCATCCAGAAAATGGAAAGCTTGCCAAAATGAGGAGAACCCCATATGAACAGGATAGGTTACACGTAAGCAGGAAATTGAGAGGTCTAAAAATAATTTGAAGTATACCTTGCAAAGGATTTTCAAACTGATAATAAAAAGTTCTTTAAATACTTCAGATACTGTAGAATTGGTGGGAATATTGCTGATGAGTGCATAAAAGCAGCACTTAGGGATGACAAAGGCCACAGCAGAAAACTCGGTGAATTCCTAGATGAAAGCAACCCTGCATTGGAAACACTCTTTGAAGCAGGTAAGTCAGAGAAGGTAGATCCATTTGAAATAAATACAATTCAAGTACAAGTGGGTAAGCTGGAAGTCAGCAAGTCACTCAGTCCAGGTCTTATTCACCCAAGATTGACCTCTGTGTAAAACTGCAGAAGTGCCACCCCAGGCGTGTGACCATAGGGTTACAAACAGTCCCTGTGCTAGATGGTAGGTGGATTGCCAACTTAAATTTGTCAGAGAATGAGGGCCCAGGAGGGGGATCCTGGAAACTACAAAATGCAGTGGTATTCACCCTAGAAAAAATGGTGAATACCATTATATTAAAGAATGGGATTGATGGAGTTTTTATTAAAGAACAGGATCACTGAGCGTACCAGACACAGTCAGCTGGGCAAGAGTCAGTGTGGCTTCTGTGAAGGGAAATCCTGTCACCCTGTCCTGCCAGAGATCCATAGCAGAGATCCAAATCATCAAGCAGAAAGATAAAGGACACACAGGGGAAGTAACACTCCTGGTGTTTCAAAAAACCCTTGAAAAATTTAGTCTCCAAAGGTTATTTAAGAAATGAGGTTACAAGAAACAACAAAAAACCACTTGAGACTGAAGAACAGGAAGGAAAATGTAGGATGTAATGTCACTTTCCAGGATGTATAAGAGTCAAGTGGAGTCCATTAAGGATCAGTGCCACCACAGTTTTTATCTTTCCTCATTTTCCCCAAGGCACCTAAAGGAAAGGGTGTGTGAATGTGAAATCTCTTAAGTTTCCAGATGAGCCTAAGTACTTCTGGGAAGCCAGGTGTTGTGAGAATGCTAAGAAATTCCGGAAGGACTTCATAAAACAGTGCGTGAGCAAAAACACGGCAGATGAGCTTCAATTTAGATAAAAAACACCTAGGGAAAATAATCCAAACCATTCCTATCACAATGTAGTATTCAGAACTACAATTTGGGAAAGAGATCTCATAGTCATCGCTGACAGGTCCCTGAAATCATTGCCTTAGCGGGCAGGTGTGGCCAAAGGAGAGAAAAAGGTTTTTAGCACCATCCAGAAGAATCTTGAGAAGAGAGAACATAATTCTGATACTGTATAAAAATTTGATGAGCTCATACCTTGAGTTTAATGTGTACTTCTGGTTCTTGCACCTCAGGAAGGAAGCAGACTTTAAGGAGTTAGAGAAGGTGGCAAATAAAATGACCAAGAATACAGAGCAGCTCCTCTTGTGAGCAGAGGCCAGGACTTTTCATTTTGAAGACAAGATGAAAGGATATGAATGAGGTTTATAAACATGTGAAAGCAGTGGATAAGCTGAATGTGGAACTGTTTTGAAGTCTCGCAATAGGAGATCAAGAGAATGCAATTAAACTAGCAGAAGATCTATTTAAAGCAGTTTATAAAAGAGCTTTCTTACACAGGAGGTGTGGAATTTACTACTAGAGAATATTGTGGAAACAGAAAGTGTCAGCAGGATCAAAAGCGGATTAGGAAAGGTAAGACAACAGCTTCAGGCCCTGTTGGAGTATTCCGTGATGTGAGGACAGGGAGGAGGGAGCAATGCTCTGCACCTATATCTCATTTCATCACGAAATCAAAATACTCTCAAGGTCCACAATCACATGCCTATATGCACACCTGGGAACAAGAAAATAGGCCCAGGTTCCCTTCCCCACAGGGAGTTTAAGTAATTTTCTCTTAGATGTTTAAGAGCCTTGCAGCAGATTTAATCAAAAAATGTCCTGTTTGTGAACACATGAAGGCTTGCTTAAATCAGTTACCTACCAGGGACTTTTAAGCTTGGGCCATGCCTACATTTTCTCTGTCTTGAGAAAGGAATAAATTTCATTCTGAAAGAAACTCTTTACCACAGTCATTTCTATACAAGTGACAGGCAGTATAATGTTAAGTATAAATATTATTGCATAGAGTACGTTTCCATTACTCTTGAGCAGTACTTTTACTGATCATTATTCATTCATTGACTAATAGCATTTCTAACATGCCAACCATTGCATCAAGAGGACATTTTTAATAAACTTTCCATTCGTTCCCTATAAACAAATTTTAAAAGTTGTAATAAACCAAGAATTACGGCTACTTTGGTGTTTATAATGTGAAGCTCAGAATTTCCATAGATCTTTGGTCATGACAGAAATAAAATCAAATTATAATGCCCAGAGGGGAGTCAGAGATCAAACAGTCTGTGACTCTGACAACTCTATGCCATGTATCTATTTCATGTATCAAATTACTTTCAAGTTCCTCTAACGCCTTTTATGAAACCGTCCCTAACTTTGCCTAATTGCTAGCTTCATACAAAATGGGAAAGAAACTGACTCTGTACCTATTATTATTTTCAAGACTTTTTCAGCCAAATAGCAGGTGTTTCGCTAGAGGTAAAATAAACTAGAAAATAAAGTATCTCAGAGAGGACCTGTGAGGCTGATGTTCACTTCGAGCTTGCAGTGATGTTTGTTCTTCCATCAGATGCTACCCACATAATTAACACTGTTCACTCTTTCCTGTGGAAGATTCTGGAGTGAAGGGACAGAGCACAAACTTTGGAGGATGTATTGAGTTTGCATGGCCAGGTTTTGGTATCAGGAGGGCTACAGGGGTGGCTTCTGTGAGAAAGCTTCTAGGAGCTTCCTCTGTGTCAGACAGAGCCAGTGCCAGCCAGCTCCAAGACTGACCTACTGTTGGCTAAGGATGAGCCCATCAGAGACGGTGGTAGTGCCTCTGTGATAATGTATTTCACAGAATCACAGAATCTTAGGGATTGGAAGGGACCTCGAAAGATCATCTAGTCCAAACCCCCTGCCAGAGCAGGGTCACACAGGAACGCATCCAGGTGGGTTTTGAATGTCTCCAGGGAAGGAGACTCCACAACCTCTCTGGGCAGCCTGTTCCAGTGCTCTGTCACTCGCACAGTGAAAAAGTTTCTCGTGATATTTACATGGAACCTCCTATGCTCCAGTTT
>VZRW01006201.1:81946-110864 GCA_013398125.1 Aegotheles bennettii | reverse complement strand
GTTGTTCTTCCCCAGATGCAAAACTCTGCACTTGCTCTTGTTGAATTTCATTAAGTTTCTCCCCATCCAACTCTCCAGCCTATCAAGGTCTTGTTGAATGGCAGCACAACCTCCTGGTGTGTCAGCCACTCCTCCCAGCTTAGTGTCATCAGCAAACTTGTGAGGATACATTTAAGAAGAGGGAAAGAAAAAACCTGCCCAATTGCAGCTGGAGAGAGGAGTAAGATTATGTGAGAGAAACAACTCTGCAGCCCCCAAGGTCAGTGATGAAAGGGGAGGAGGAAATGCTCCAGGTGCCAGAAGAGATTCTTCTGCAGCCCATGGTAAAGACCATGGTGAGGCAGGCTGTCCTCCTGAAGCACATGGTTTTTAATGGTGGAACAGATATCCACCTGCAGCCCTGGAGGACCCCACACGAGAGCAGGTGGATGCCTGAAGAAGGCTGTGACCCTGTGGGAAGACCATGCTGGAGCAGGGTTCTGACAGAACCTGTGGACCTGTGGAGAGAGATACCCATGATGAGCAGTTTTGCTGGCAGGACTTGTGACCCCATGGGGAACCCACCCTGCAGCAGTCTGTTCCTGACGAACTGCACCCCATAGAGGGAACCCACGTTGGAACAGTTCATGAAGAACTGTAGCCTGTGGGAAGGACTCAGGTTGGAGAAGTTTGTGGAGGACTGTCTTCTGTGGGAGGGACCCTACGCTGGAGCACGGAAGGAGTATGAGAAGTCCTGCCCGTGAGGAGGAAGGAGCAGCAGAGACAACATGCAGTGAACTGACCATAACCCTCATTCCCCATATCCCTGAACTGGTTGGGGGGAGGAGGTAGAGAAAATTGAGAGTGAAGTTGAGCTTGGGAAGAAGAGAGGCATGGAGGGAAGGTGTTTTAAGATTTGGTTTTAGTTCTCATTACCCTTCTCTGATTTGGTTGATAATAAATAAAACTAATTTTCCCTTGTCAAGACTATTTTGCCCATGATGATAACTGGTGAGGAATCTTTCCATATCCTTGTCTTGACCCACAAGCCTTTTGTTATATTTTCTCTCCTCTGTCCAGCTGAGGAGTGATAGAGCAGCTTTGATGGGCACCTGGCATCCAGCCAGCGTCAACCTACCACAGATGATTTTTATATATTCAACCTCATCAAAAGCCTCCTTGTTGCACAGTTGTTGTCTTGGGGTTTTTTTTGCCTTAAGATTTTATGTTCTTAGTTAGAATGATGGCTTTCATACACTCTTTATGGTGATTGATGATAATGAGAGTTATTGTCTAACAAACCTAGAGAGGATTGAGGGCTCCAGTGTGCTCAGTGATGTGCAAACAGTATAGTCCATGCTTTGAAGAATTAGGTCTTGTAGAATAGATGGATAAAATAATGTATGCTACACAAAATTGCCTAAAGCAAAGAATGAAAATGTATAAGCACATGCTGTAAAATTCAATGTTTCCCACATATAATTACACCAATTGACAGAACTCACTAGTAGAGGCTCCAGAATTCCATTGATAGCAGGTTCTCATTCATGGATTTGTCAGTGGACATTCATGGATATGCAAGAGAAGCTCGCTTTGAATTTCCTGCTTTAGAAATCTATGATATAAGAAGTTACATCAAAGTAAGGGCAATCTGCAGATGTCCTTTGCTGCTTACCCCAGGCTGCTACAGGTCTGTTGTAAATCATTCCAGTTTCAACAGAGCATCTGTTAATGTTATGATAATGTGGAGGGTCAAAGAAAGCCAGCTCCATTATGTCTCACCTTCCAGAGAGCAGCGTATTTGGTGGTGGGCATTTTTCCATTTTGTTTGACTAATCTGGACTGAACTGTGTTGCAACAGTGGCACACGTGTGAAGGAAGTTGTATGCTCACAAAGACTATGAAGCTAAAAGTAACTTTTTTCTGTTCAGAAAATAAACATATAACAAAGAGGTATGAGAAATAGAACAGAAGACTCTGGTAGATCTACTTTTGCTGCCTTCGTAATCCAAAACTCAGAAAAGATTTTTCATGCTTTTTTTAGTATACCAACAAATTCAGTGCCTACTCACAGGGTATTAACAGTGAGCAATGCTGAAAGTTAAGCTAGAGTGAAGTGCACTCATGCCTAAGCGTACTTCCAGCAGGAATAACATTGCCTGTAAACATGCAAGCTTTGTTAATTTACACTCCCTTCCAAATTCCTTACATTTCTTTCAGTGAAACAACGAGAACCACAGTAAAATGTATAGCCTGCAAAATTGCACTGTAGCTTCATCTCACAAACGTTTGCTGCTTGGGAGAAATTTCTCTACAAGCAATCATGAAGCAACATCTGTCAAGATGCTGTAGCTGATGACATTGTTATACTCTGTTGTTGTATGTCTCCATTATAACTCCACTTTCTCTAGAATCATAGAATAATAGAATTATTTGGAAAAAATCATCAAGCACTGCCAAGTCCACCAAGCACCACGTCTACATGTATTTTAAATACCTCCAGGAATGGTGACACCACCACTACCCTGGACAGCCTGTTCCAGTGCCTGGCAACCCTTTCAGTAACAAAGTTTTTCCTAATATCCAATCTAACCCTTCCCTGACACAACTTGAGGCCTTTTCCTCTTGTTCTATTGCTTCTTACTTGGAAGAAGAGACCAACACCCAGCTCACTCCAACCTCCTTTCAGATACTTGTAGAGAGAGATAAGGTCTCCCTGAGCCTCATTTTCTCCAGGCTAAACAACTTCAGCTCCCTCGGCTGCTCCTCATAAGACCTTGCTCCAGACCTTTCACCAGTTTCATTGCCCTTATTTGGACACGCTCCAGCACCCCAGTGTCCTCTTGTAGTGAGGGGCCCAAAACTGAACACAGTATTTGAGATGCAGCCTCACCAGTGCCAAGTACGGGGGGGCAATCACGTCCCTATTCCTGCTGGCTACACTATTGCTGATACAATCTAATTGATTTAGAAACAGAACCCCTCTGAGAAAGAGGAATTTCCCTGTTGATTATGATTTTACATATCATAAGTCAACCATGCCCTGAGCCAGAAAACATGGCAACTAGGTAAGCCTTGAAGCTTTGTGCATGTCAACTTTGATTGTTCCCTTGGGATGATTTAATTCACATGTAGTATCAACAGACTTTTGTCAGAAGATGTCAATATATTTGATGGCCAAAACTGGGCCAATATAGTGATGAGAATAAAACCGTTTAGATGTGTTGTAGTTTAAAGACCAGATGTTTTGCCTGCATGCCATTTGCTTTAGAACTATGGACAACAACAAATGTGGAATATAACCGGCAATGTAATTGGCAGTGTTCTAGAATAACTGATATTTCATAGTTATACTATATTATTGTCTTCAGAAAAACTTTCTGTTCATATGTGATAGTCCACTGGAACATCAGAAATGCCAGCTAAGAAAAATACTTTTCTGAAACTAATTTGTTTTGCATATACAGTAGTGCAAGCAGACTGAAAGGTGTTTTCCTTCCTGGTGAACACTCATATTATAGCTTTGAGCAAACAGGGATATTTTTCTTTTCAACTTGATTTTTGGCACAATGTCTGCACTTAACCAAACTGCACACCTGCAGACTTATAAATCTTGACTACATCTCTTAACTACATACAAGCTTATTGTACATGTGTTTCAGAGACTGTACCTAGTGCACTCCAAAGAGCTCAGAATTAGAGTAATTTTCCAAGATCTTTTCTTCTACAGTATCTGATAAATGAAAGATTGGATAGTTTGCACATTCCTGGGGAACCAACTTTTTTACTTTGAACTTAAAATCTTTAGAAAGTTGAGGAACAATTAAGAAAAAATAATAACAGCTAACCAAGATGAGGGAAAATAATTGAAATGCTAAACATCTGGTTTTGTCAGAAAATAGATATGTTACAACTAGAAATAACTTCAGATATCTTATGATAATTACTGTAAAAATCTGAACAGAAAAAGTCAGGGAAGTCAACTTTTCTGGGAACTTCAAACACACTTTGAAGAAAGTCTGTTTTCAGCCTTGATCTGAGCCAGAGGAAAATCTAGTAATTGAGTTTAAGATTAGAAATGAGCATTATATTTAAAAATGTTTAAATGTGTAAATTATCTCTGGGGGATGAAACTTGTTTGGTAATATAAAATGAAATTTTTTTTTTCCTTTTAATATGGCATCTTCCTTCAACTTAGTCCATAACGATTACTGCTCAGTGTGCCTACATGGAATTGCTATATCATCATTCATGGTTTCACAAAAATAAAAATCAAGATAAAACATTGTCAGATTTTTTTTCCTTTCTTTTTCTTTTTTATTCCTGAAAGGCAAGCAATAACATTTGCAGCTGACCAGAGGTCCTTCCCCCCCCCATATTTGTTTCTCTTCTTTTTCCAACATGAAGCATGTAAGCTGTAGCCATCTTAACTGTTCCAAGAAGTATCTTGCCAACTCACACAAACGAAGGGTTTCATCATCACTTAACCTCCTATGGAATAAACGTGGGGTTTTTTTTCCTGAGAATTGCAGATCGAAAAATCATTTTTTTTGCTGACATATAAAATTCCAGAATATGTAACTAGTTGATATAAAACTGCTGATTGTTGCAAAGGTTTGATCTAAAACTAGGATCAATTTGCCATCTTACTAAGTATATATATGTATATCGATATGTCTCCTGGCAAGACCAACTGTACATCAGCAACATGTGGAAGCAGATAGAGTTAATGCATAGGTAATAAACCACTAAAATTATGAAAAAAAAAAAAAAAAAGAAAGGGAAACAAAAATGGAGAGAGAAAAACTGAGAAGAAACATCCACAAGATCCCACATCTCCAGAAGAGGACCTGGGCAGTGATTTGTTTGATTTTGGAGCATTATCAGAAAATTCAGTGAGGTGAGATGGCTTCAGAAATGCACTCCCCCACCCAGGGACACATAATTGAAAATGTATTTATTTAGCAGGATAAGTATAGCACATGAATGGCAGTTTTTATCTACAACACATACTGAATGGCCACATAAACCAGGGCTTCATCCCCCCTGCCCAGTTTAGACCAGTACAGCAGGGACCCACAGGAGCAGAATCCTCTCCTTCACTGGTTGACATGCCAGGTCCATGTTCGGCTCATACACGTGCTGGTGCCTCCTTGTCTCTAGTTTCCATATGGTCTTGGATATCCATGTATGGCATTCTCCCAAAGGATGTTTTTTTAAACTGTCTTTTCTCTCAATCTCTGGCCTCCTGCTTCAAATGTGATGCAAAAACTGTGAACTCCGCAATAGTTGCCAAGTCAAATTTTGTCTACTGCTACTGTATTTCCAATGCATCTAAAACTAATCCAGTCATCTGGAGCTGGGCAGGAATAGTCAAGCTTGTGTATTTGGGGGCACCATTTCCAGGGTAGGCTTCAACCCATGACAATGCAATTCAGTGAGCACATGTGGTAGTGGAAGTTCCTAAGCCACTTAAGGCCGCCTGTGTTTGCTACATCTGAGCACGACATGTGCATTTAGAAAAGGCTCTCAATGTCCTTGCCTCCATCCTCCACAGTCATCTTGAGCTCTCATAATAAAACAATTTCTGTTGCAACTGGAATTAGCTCTACGGTGTGGGAGAAACTCTTGTACTGAAGGGAAGTTCTTCGTAAGGTGGTCTGGGTCTATGATAATTGCATATTGGCTATTTGCTCAGTCCATCAAAACACTAGTCATAATGTACAGAGAGAAATGACACAGCAGGAAGTGACAACAACTACTGGCTCAGTTTAAAGTTAGGGTTTTTTTAGTATACTGCATCAAGTTAACAACATTCTGCTAATGTTAGCATACTTTCTCTTTCAGATATCTTCTGCGTAGGACTATATTAATCCTAAAAAAGGAGAAGGATATAGTCACAGCAAGGTGCAAATTTACTATATTACAGATACTCTTTCTGTCTACCCACAATACAGAAAACTGGTGGAATTTAGAAAGTCTGAAGACTTCTCAGAGATTTGTAGAGAATTAAGGAGACAGTAATCCCTGGTTTTAGTACTACTAATATATTATGCTTCTTTCTTGTTTCTTCTTCTTTATTTTCTTTGGATTGTCAATATGGCAAATATTTAGAAAAAATCCTTTCTAACTAGCTATGTGTACTATAAATATTTATATGTATTATTTGTAGACAAATACTTCTATCTCCACGCTCTCTTCATATATCCTGACTCTATCTCCTAAGCCTTTTCTTGTTTTACATCTTTGATGCAGTAAAGAAAGTAAAAAGAACTCCTTCTGTAGTCCATAAACCTAGTGGGTTGCTGGAGACGAGTAGATGGTCTAAATACATGTGAGATTGGCCAGAGCAGATCAGGTCAAAGGTCCATTTAGTCCCACGTCCTGTTTCCAATTTAGAAAAGAAAGTAAGAGTAGTGTAGGCAGATATGATTCACTAACATACTTCAATCTTCTTAAACTTAAGGCTTTCAGAGATCAATGCTATTTAAAACATATCTAATAACCCTAAATTCATCCATTCTCTTCTTGAAGCCATGTAAGCTTTTAAATCAAATCAACTGAGAGACAATTTTTAAAAAGGTGCCCAGATATCCATGCATACAAAGAAGCAAGCAACCAAGTGGAGAAAAAAAAAATAGTATCAAAAGTCTTATTTATAAAATGAAAATAACTTTCAACAATACACAAGATAGTTCATAACATTTTTTTATAGAATAAATTTACAAAATATTGATAAACCGCACCAGTGGGTATATTTATGTTTTATACAATATTCTTTTGGCTCTGGTACTTCCAAAGAAATTGTCCCATAATCTGAAATTAGCACCAAGTAATACTTGGAAGTAACAAACAAAACCCAAAACATCTGTTCTCCTAGCGTGCTCAGAGATTTTTTCCTTAGAAAAATGTATATATTTAGTATATAGCATTGAATAATAATAATAGGCAGCATTACTTTAGAGATAATTGCAAGCAGGATCCATCCAGAGCTGATGATGCATGGAGGTGGCACCGATGAGAAACAAACTTGCTCTACGCAAGTAGGGTGTTAAGGATTAAATGATGCTACATGTAACATAAGAAAATAATTGACAATAAGGCTGCCAATGAACAACAACTGCTAAAACCTTAAACCTCTCTTCATATATGAACTGAAAATTTCAGCTCCTTACAAACACTTGTTTCTCTCCAGTTTATACAACTTTTGAACTTGAATGTCTCACAGCTGTCACAGTCATTTGGTTTGATTAATGTATCCTCCTTTGGGACAGCATATAAAACACTGCATAAAACACAAGGAGCTCTTCACACAGACAAAATTTACTGTGCCTTCTTATCATCTTCATGAAGTGGCAGAAATTGTCTCTTACTGCCCATGTTGTGGTAGACAATATACTACCAGCTAGAAAATAATTTTATGTACTTATATAGTAGCACAAATGTTGATTTGTTGTTGATTTTGCAAATTACTGAGGCCTGGTACCACTGTGACTCAAACTTTTCCACATGACTTTATAAATCACAACAAAGGCCCCCCTAATTTATGCTGGAGACTTTTCACAAGATCTCAAGGCAAGTAGCATTAACCAACATCAGTTTAAAAATAAAACACTCCATCTATGGATGAAAATGTTGCATGAGTGAGTTAACTAGAAATCCTAGTAGTAGCCAAAATATCTGAATGTGATATTGAGACACAGAGAACTCCATTTAGCACCTGTTAGTCATCAAGTCACCGGCAATAATAAACCACATATTTCATAAGCTGGAGATGTACTGTAAGAAATACAGTAAAAAAAATGTCAGTTTAAATGTCTTTCAGCTCTTTAAAGAATTGTATTTGATATGAAGAGGGCAAAAAAAATGATAGACTGCAATAAATTTAGTCTCAGTACAGCTGACTAGTCCATAATTTGGTTAAGTGCAGGAAATGTTGACAGGCTCTTTTCTTGCACTGGTCTTTGAAGGACTGAAGGAGGTCCCCAAAAGCACCTTCCAAAGGTGACCTGGTATATGCCTCCTGTCTCTCCTCATTGTTCCTTAGTGTTTCAGCTGCCCTTGTTCTACATGTAGGAAACAGCCCCTTTCCTAAAAAGCTTAGAGGTTTGCTTTTCAAGGCAAAACTGATCAGTTTGGCCCTTTGTTTTCTGTCTCAGCTTACATCACACCCATGTCTACGGGAGGAAAAGGAGACATTCAAAGAAATGAAGTGTGTTGTCTGGGTATTCAGCTTCACATTCCTTCTCTGGTCCATTCAAGCTGTCTGTTTCAGGCAAGTTTTGAAGTGCTTCATATGTGAGAAACCTATTCAGGATGAGATTGTGGCAGTGTCTGATCTCTTTCTCAGTATTATCCCTTGATCTCAGTCCCTACATTGTCTTCAACTTTGGATCAGCATAAGTTTTCTGCTGACATTTTTGTATAAATTTTAGAGATTTTTAGAATCTGCATGTTTATTGTCTGTACACACAAAAAAAAAAAAAAAAAGAAAAGAAAAAAGAGAATGTTTGCCTTGCAGTAGAGAAAATGGAAAAAAGGCAAGATGCCAGTGAATTTGCCAGGGCTTTCTGGTCAGGACAGAGAGTCTTGGTTGAACAGTGTGGGTTAAACATACCTTGGAAAAATGCAGTAAAGTTGTTATGTGAGATTTTGTGGTGAAATTGCCTCATGTACACATATAGTAAAGGTATCTTAAATGGAAGTTTGCTGTGGATCATTTATGGTCAAAAATAAAATAATGAAGATAATATGTAAGTTATATTATACAAAATGAAGTAAAAACAAATCCAGTTTCAATCTTGTGGCTCCATTCTTTATCATAAATTGTCTGAAACCTGTTGAGATTTGAGTTTTAAGTGCTACAAGTCATATGAAGATAAAATGAATTCACCAGAGACACTGACAAGAGTTTGGCCCTGCATTGCTGATCTGCAGTATCTGTCCCTGCCAAACTCTTCATGAAACTATGGGTGCTCCAAAATATTACCTTAGGATAGAGTAAACTCCTCAATTTCAGTGAATTAATCTATTTCTACTAAAAACACACATAAAATACCTGTGTTAAATGTACACTACTTAGAAAATCCTACCTTTATTCACAGTGAACACAAAAAAAGGTTTGACTGTGGACATGCATGAATATTTTATGTTGTCTGATTGTTCAAGACTCAAAGCATTTAGAATAAAATCTCATCTAGCTAACCTCAAGATGTAATACACTTCCATTTTTAATGAATCCATAAAGCTAGGCTAGTATACAACATTCGAAGTCCAGTGTATAGAAACAATAAGCTATGACACAAAACCTATAATGTTCATACATGTTTGAAGGAACCAAAAAGTCCAAAATATATGGACTGGCTGAAGCCTGTCCTCTTAGCTTTAATCAGTCATTATTTCTCAGTAGCAATTACAGAACATGTCATTCTATACTGAATGAATTCCAATCAATTACAAGTGATTGCACATCACTCTGCATCAATCAGAGGATAATTCTTGATTCGATGAGATGCAATGGGTGATGTCAATTACGCTTTGTTGATGCTCTTTGATTGCATATTCTTTTGCAAATACTATAGCACCTGAATTGTACCACTTTGACTAACCTGGCTATTCTGCATTTCACAGGTTATATCCAAAGTCATGAACATGAACAGAAATGGTAAAATATAGCTTGTACTGTGCATAAACATCTATTAGCAATAATACCAGTGCATAGTATGACAGATTGCATTGTGACACAGAGAAATGAAAATATCCACTGGAATATAGTCTGGGGAAAAAGGAAGGAGATATCATCTCTGCTTTTTTTTTCCTTTATTTNGCCAGATTCTTGGCTTCTTTTTTGGTGTCATCTGGTTGTATAGGCATGTGCAGGCATCAAGTTTGTACAAGCCTGGCCTAAAGGTCTGTATGCACATGGTTCATTGAAGCCTCACATGAACACTTCATATCTACATCTAATACACTTAATGCTGTGATGCTCATCAGATGGTCTTGTGCCAGTGGAGGGTAAGCTCAAGCTATTCCAGTCTGATAGGAACAGCCCAAGTGTATTACCTACCATTCCTGACAAGTCAAGCCCAGAGTGATGGAGGTGCTGCAGTCTCCTCTCACTCAGCAACAGGCTGAAGGATGCTTGAGCTAAGTGAAGGCTATTTATCAGGTCACGGAGTAGCACTACAATGTGGTACATGTACAGATGTTTTTTCTTCATTTATTTTCTTCTCTGGATTCTATGTATTTTGGGGACAAGGAATAACAAACAGCCTAAAGCATTTCTTTGGGCTTGCTCTAAGTAACTTTCTTTGCCTGGATGAACAGAAACCACAGACATCACATTCTGTTATGGGTTTACTGGCTTAGTATGATTTGTGAGCAACAGAACTGTAATCCAGAAACACAAAGAGAAGAGTGATTATGTACATTCATCTAGAGAGAAGTGAAGATAATCTGTGTGTTTGAATAGCAGTCATAGCAGCCTAAATTACTAGTGTCTTTCTAATCATAACTGAAGGGTAGAAGCAATGCATAGAACCCAGTGAGATCTACTTCAGTGCTTATTCAAAGAAAAACAGCCTTGAATTGCTGTTGTACACTGAGAGTGTGCTCTTATAACCAAACTGCAGGGCTACCACCAAGTAATGCTCAAATGAAAATAACTTCCTTCTCATAGCAGGATTTATTCAGAAATTATTCTTTTTTCTGGGTTAATTTTGTGGATTTTTTCCTATTTGAGAAAAAATAGTCACTATACAGAGAAAAGCCAAATCAATTAGATTTTAAACTAAGGGAGAGGCATACAGAAAAGACTGGCATGCCAAATTCTGGCATAAAATCTGTGCCTTTATATAGATTAAACATTCTGTAAAGAGACAGTAAATTATAAAATGAAATGGGAGATGAGCACGATCAGCAGATGTAAAGGCTTAAGTCCAGGGTGTTCCTAGAAACACAAAACTGACACCTTCTTGCCAGCACAGTTGGTATAATTTGTACTTCTGTCATTCTGGGACAGGGGAACATCACTATAGGCTTTTCCAGATGACTGAATCACAAACAAATTATATAACATAATGATGTAATGTTATCATGACGTAAAGGTTAATGCAAGCAAAGAGAAGACATCTTCAGATGACTCTGGTTCCAAAAAATAGTCTCTTGTTGAAAACTGAGAGACAACTCTAGCAGTCACACTGATGTTCTTACTCTTGTTTCCACTGCAGAGAAATCCAATGAACCTTCAGTACCGAGGTGAAAATTTGAGACATGTCCCACAGAACATATGAGCACAAATTACTCCAGCTATCAGGAGACCTCCAGTATTTAGGTCTCTAACCAATACCCTCTATGATGAACAAAAAGTAGGAAATCAAAATAATGAAAACATACTGAAATTTCTGACACAAGAAGCTCTGAAACAGCTTCAATGACTGTGACAATTGACCTTGAAGTCCTGGAATAAGCCAGACTGGGAGACCCATTGCAGCACAGCTGACTGTAGAGTGAGTTAAGCAAACCGGGACTCTTCTTAACTATATTTTTGAGACTGCCACTTTTGGCATCCACAAATGTTAATTTATTTCTGCCAGAAATCATCTGTTCAACAGATTAAAATCTCTTTGTGGGAACAGAGCCAGAACTGAGTGAGGAAAAGTTTTTGAGGGTCAGTATGGAACCTGTACTGAAAGCAGGAGGATTAAGCACACAAAAGTAGCCAACCATCTGTTGAACCAGCACTAACCTGTAATGTCTGAGCACTCTTAACTAAATGGCTTGTCATTTCCTCGATCTATTGCCCTTTCCACTGGTGAATTATATAACATCAAAAAGAAAGAGGAAAAACTGAGACCCACAAGCAGTGAAAGAAACCTTTAGTGCCTGCGGATATCCAGCCTCAAGCTTTTGATCTGGATAAGGAAGGTCTTGTCCTGTATGCTTCGTAAGTTACATGATTTTTCGGTGAGGCTTAGCCTCCCTTCATTTGTAATTTTGGAAAATATTTTCATGTGTTTTTCCTCATTTCAAGCCTTATGATAGATCCTTGACCAGGAAACAGCTATGAAAGAAAATTTTATAACCTTTTAAATATGCCCAGAGAGGTTGTGGAGTCTCCTTCTCTGGAGACTTTCAAAATCCTCCTGGACACGATCCTGCGCCACTTGCTATAGATGAACCTGCTTTGGCAGAGAATTGGTCTAGATGATCTCCAGAGGTCCCTTCCAACTCCTACCATTCTGTGACTCTGTGATTCTGTGGTGTGTTCTATTTGGCCCTGGAGTATGTCTGTAGACTATGCTGATTATGGCCTCTGCAAAGAGTCAAAGGAGTACGACCTAGGATTATGCAATTAGTCCTTCTGTTCTCTCGCACATTTCTTATCAGATCTGAATCACTTGCTTTTTTGGCATTGAAAGGATGCAGAGTCCCTAGATAGAAGTGAAAGTTTTTGCTATAAAATGGATTAGAAAAATCTAGCAACCACTTCGTTCATCTCCATATTAAGAGACTAAAACAGCAGGGCAGGAAACTTTTCTTCATTTGCCAATAGCCAAACAGTGGCCAATTTGGATTCTCTTCTTCTCTGAAGGAATCTCTGCAGCCACATTTCAGGCTTAAAAATCACTTAATTTTTGTTTTGTAAATGCTTATTTGTGCCTTAAATGTGCTAAATTAAGCATTTTAAAGCTAAAGAGAAGATTTACAAGCCTTAGAGATGATCGCAATGACTGGTGTCTTGCCCAGGAGAGCTGGCAATTTAAATGAGTTATTGGAAACATTAGTTATTGAACATGACCAAAGAGAGCATAGCAGACGGAGTGGCTCCAAATCCTGTTGCATAATGGAAAATTCTGTACAGCCAATTCCAAATGTGAAAAGGGTAAAAGAAAAAGACAGACTAGGCTCACAAGCATTTAAGACCAACCTGCTTACTTTGAGTTTTGTGTTTCAGAAATGAAAAACTGACTTGTTGACTGTAATAACAACTAGAGGGTAAAAATCACCATGTCCCTTTGAAAATAGTTTGAAAATATCTCAGATTTTTTATGTGTGTTTAATCTAGGGTGAAACTCTTCTGTGTTTGTGTAAAGACATGTGTACTGTTTTCTCTGGAAAAACAGAAAGCAAGTTTAAAATAGATTTTCTTCAGAAGCAAATATCTCACATTTAAAAGCCAAAGTAGCATTTCTGACTTGTGCTATCTGTCATTCATATGAAAACTAACTAAATCAAAATCATTAACAAAACATGTCAAATTTTGCATTTTCAAGGCAATATGATTTTTCCACAGAACTTTTATCAGTATATTAAATGTATCATTTGTCCCTAACAGCCTCATATGCTAGAAAATGTAGTAACTGGTTCAAGCATCTTGAACATTTTGCATTTAGAGTACAAGCAGCATATAATTAAACAAGTGCCTATGTCAGCAGGGAAATCTCCATTGAAGTGAGGATCTGATCACACTAGCAGTTAATTTTGCAACTGTTTCCATAAATAAAAATGCTTCTGGTTATGCAAGCCTCAAAGCTGCTTCTATTCAAGTCACTGGACTATTGGAATCATTGAGAGGCCAGCAGAAATAGAGTCTAAGTCATTATTATTTGAGCTGCCAGCAGTTCTTGAAATGCTAGTGACTTTTTCATTTCTGTAAAATGAAATTTTGGGAAGAGTGGAAAGCGAGTCATTTGGACACACAAATTGGACAAAGTCTTTTGTAATACAAGTAGCTGTCCTAATGGGATTTCATGCCCTTACTGACCCACAGAGATATAGCAGACAGTATATTCGTTTGTTCAAAAGGAAAGTTGATTTGAAGAAGGCAGTACATGATTTTACCAAACATTTGCATCAGAGATTCTCTTTATTTTGCAATGATCAGTTGTCTTGAGATTGTAATGCAAACTGTAAATGTTGATCTCAAATGGAGAACAGCACTACTTAAAAATGGCTGAGAGAGGTATTTTTTGATGGGGCACCAATGAGTTGAAAAAGCCAACTAATAATGCTCCCCCCATCATTTCATCCTAGGCAAGTGAGCTAAATTTAGCAAACAAGCTGGATACAAGGTTCTCCATGCTTGTCAAAATATGACGGCAATTAAACTGGCATCTATTCTGTACCTCATTTTTGTAAGGAATATATTTTTCAAGGCTTTGACAGTTAAAAACTATTTAGATTATTTATGACATTTCCAATGAGTTAGTAACATTTTTTTTATTGCACTGCATTTTGCATAATATAATTTGTCACTACTTCTTTATTAAGCTTGTTTTATATTCATAGTTGTCCCACAACACTATATTTTCCTCTTTGTCAGCTCAGAACTTCATTATGAAGGATGAGGTTTTATCGTTTCCTAGTGATGCAAATGTCTGCAGTGAATAAGTGTCATTATGCAGGAACAGGAATTTAGTTTTCCTCCATTAAGCAGCCAGGCTAATGACTCAACAAGTTTATAGCCCACCACAAAATTTGATAGCTTGGTGTGAGTTAAACAAATGATGGTTACATATTAATATGAAAATGAAAGTAGCTTTTTGGGGCTGGATGTTGTACTTCTCTCATTCCAAGCCTAGACTTCCATTTTTAATTTAAAGAGAGAAAATTCTCAGTTATACCTTAAGGTGAACACGCTTTCATTTTTACATCCCTAACATGACTCCTATATGACATGGCCATGAAATATATATATTTTTTGTGTCCCTGTGATAACATCATTATAAGGAAACAAAAAAAAATATATTTCACGTCTAACTTTCAAATCCCATTGACACCCATGGAAACATCCTCATTTAATGGCTTTGAATTCTCACTATTTTTCATTATATGCAGAAAAAATTCTATTCATAACAAACATTAGATCCAGCTGAAGATGTTATATACCCTGTTCTCAGCAATGGAACATTTCCATGTTGGTACAATACCCACTCAACATTGTTTCAGGGCCAGTGGACAACTATATAGGCAAAAACACTGCCAAATTTTCCTTTTTTTTTATACAGTCAGTTTTAAGTAAATAAAAGAATGTGTGAAAAAGACCTATTTGACTGTCTAATTCTTCTCCCCTCCAGTATCAATTTATCCCCATGGTATATTTTTTCAAATGCTTTGTCTAATCTAATTCCAAATATGTCCAGGCTTAAAGCTTTCAGCATTTCCTTTGGGAATTGCTCAATTTAAGGGATCATGCTGTCAGGATTCTTATTCAGATATTTAGCTAAAGTTTAATTTTTTTCCTTCATTTCAGTCTATTTCTCCTGGGGACAGACTCCTGTCTGTCATAAACTGTCAGAGCTTTCCTAATTTCCTTTGGGTTTGGACAGTGTACTTCAGCTGAAAATCTGGTCAAGGTTTTCTCTTCTTACTATGCTGACAATTCTTCTCTCCTCTGATACATTATGCTATTAATCATCATATTCACTCTTAGTCATTGTATTCTGTATTTAATAACACTTTCAAATCCTGCTTTCTAATACCATATTGCTTGCTATGTCAATCATTCCATCCCATAATTCACTTATTAATCCATACTTCATGTAAAGATTAAAATCAGCTCCTGAGCTAGATGAAACTTCTCCATAGTGATGGTAGAACAGCTGCCATGATCATAAAAGAGGATTGTACTGAGGGCAATGAAATAAGATCCTACTTTTGATAAACATTGTATTTGATATTTCTGTTTTCAGATAAAAGCAAACAGAACTAATAATATAATATGGTTTTGCTGAGAATTTTTTTTTAAAAAGACAAAAACTCCTCTGGTTTGCATCTCAGTATTTGTAAAGGAAAGCCAGCTGTTTCAGAACAACTCCATAGTTCTGGTGATGTTTCCTACCTATAATATGTTGTGTGCCCACAATACAGGCTCATATTACTTGCTGATATAAAATCATACAATCATTACCATCTCTCTACTAGCTTTTAAATCCACTAGTTCCACAATGTAGGAATATTTTTAAAATAGTATGGGAATATATTGGTGCAAATGTTTCATGACTGAACTGTCCCTAGGCCATCACTCACATTTTCTTTTGTAGGTACTTTTGTTAATGTCTGGACTAGCCTATCACTGCAGCAACCTCCAGAAGACCAAAACAAACAAAACAAATCAATCTTTTCCATTTTGCCTGGTAATGAGGTTATGTTTAAGACATATTTTTAAAGTAGCCAATGTTTCCTATTTCAAACAAAAGCCCAGCTCTCCTGTGCCCTTAGAAATGGTAAATTGAGTTCCCTGAAACCAACAGTTCTTGGGATTTCCAAATCAATAGAGTAACTAGATTTTAATCAGCTAAATTTTCCTCCATCAGTTCTCAACTCATTCAGATCAGTAAATTAAGGCTTTTTTCTTTTCTTTCCAACATTTCTTAGAAAGCAACAAAACAAGAAATCTTTTGAGTATTGTTGACCACACATTTATTTTTGGCAGTTTCTCATTCGAGTCACTTATCATTCTGCCATGGCCCAGGCCTGCCTGATCTATTACTGCTTATGAATTCTACTATGTTTCATAGTGGAGACTTAAGAAGATGACACCTATTTATGTAGAAGTGTCTATGAGGTTGTCATATTGAAGACCTACTGTGTTGCTAAGTTCCAACTGCCAACTTGTGACTCATACAAGAGTCTTGAGCCCAGCATTTAGCCACTAGTAATCTGCTGAAGCCTGGCAAAGTGGAATTTCTGTTGTGATGTGGCCAACCTCCTTTGAAAGTCAGAGATAGATTCACTTTTTGAACAAAACACTGGTTCACCATAGAAAAACCTCTGATGAAGTTTTTTGTATGTGATAAGTAAGGTTATCACTATCAGGAGCTTGGTGGCTACATTACTTATTAGAAATACTGCAAAAGCCATGTCTGTAAATGATAACACTGCACAATTCAATGGTACTTGGATGCTCTGACCTTGTTTATCTCTAACGTAATACTTGCAGAGGTTCATCTATAACAGGAGTTACTGTGACAGTATCAAGGCAGAACATGTTTTTGAGCAATGCTCGCGGTGAAAGCACATAGAAGTTTCTCTCTGATTCTGTGAACTTCTTCAGCCATGTACCATTGGTGCTGGGATCCTAAACAGTATTTCAAGGACTTGAGCAATGTGCCTTAATACATGCCCATGGCATTGAGAAGTACATTAGATAAAATTTCAAACTATTGTTTCATAGCTTCTTGTGAGCAGTAGATCATTTGATTATGTTCCAGACTCCAGGCCTAGTGTGGTGGCATTCTTTGTGCTACAGTAGAAATAAATCTTTCAGGTAGTATTTACAATGTTAGTTTTTATAGAAAGAGAAAAAAAATCATGAACTAGTTCACAAGTTGGCTTTCAGTTAGTTCTATAGATTAGCAGACACAAAAAACAAGGTTTATGGCCTCAGGCACTGAATTCAATCACTTCGTCTTTTCTAGTAGCAACCCTATTTTTGCTTCCAGGCACACACTTACAGGGCAATCGTGTTGAATTCTCAATTCAAGTATGAACAGTTAGCTAAGGTTTTCCTCAACAAACCACAATATAGAAAAATTAGGGAAAATCAGGCAGTTATAGAAAATCACAAAAGATTTATTTTGGTAATGTGATAGTCCTAGGTTTTGAAATCAGAAAATCAGCCGATCAAGACTAATCCATGATATAGAAACCATGTCTGATGCCATCTTCTAATAGATGTTACAGACTCTGTGTGAAGTGAGACAATAGTCCCAGCTCTATAGCTAAGGGTCAGGGGTCCAAATAAGGAAATTGCAAATGCAATTAGACTTTTTTTTAATAGGTTTTAGCAGATAGATGATGGATATGCTAGAACTGATGGTCTGGAAAAGATACCTCCAATTCAGATTAAAGTATTAGGGAAACATTCTCACCGATGATACTGTCCTGGACTGGAAAAGATTTCAGTATCTTTTTTAGGGAGCTGGATTTGTTTTTCATAAGAATCAAGGCCACATATATTATTTTGTATCATAGAGAGTTACCACCTACCATTGATGCAAAATGGAAAATAAACAATATCGTCAGGTTGTGTGTCACACAGGTAGGAAGGGGCAGCACATTCTGAGCCCCCTAAAAATCTCCAGCAAAGACCCAAAAAAAAATCCTCAGCAGCTTTTGGGCATGGACCAGATTCATTTGAACAGTAATGTAATTATTTTGATTTTCTAGTATTTAATTTAACCATAGTATATTGTAAGAATAATTGTAAAACAAATCCTTGGTGTAATAATGTCACAAGAAAATATAACCTTAATAACACATTCTGTATGTATTGTTACTTAACTTCAGTGATTTTTTTGTGTTACAGAATTATTGTTTCTATTTTATTGACTGAGAAATCAAGGCCCAGAAAGACTATGTGATATTTTTCAGACATGCAGAACTTTCCCATCTGAGTGAATTGTTGTCGGTCTTGTTCCCATAGGCCAAGTGTTCACCTCATTAAAATGTTCCACCATCACAATTCAATGACCTTGTGGGCAATCTTTGCAAAGGCTAATGACTTATTTAACATGGGCATTGATCTGCCAGGTATCATCTCTTTGAGTTAGAAGATCTATAAATACAGTTTAATCATTTAAAGGGCTTAATTACCTACTGCATTACTACAGTTTTATGTTGCTGTAATATTGTTGGGTTTATATAAGATTACTGAAGAATCACACTGTGATTTAACATTTACTAGCTGGCCTTTCAATCACCTGAGGCTCGTCAGACCCTATTTTCAGAGGTGCTTCTATCTAGTGCCCATGGGCTCTGTGAAAGTTTTCTTGGGCTGGTGGCTAGTCAGAATTTCTGTATCTTGGCATGCTGTTGTGAAGACTGAATGCACAACAGGTCTAGACCAGCATATATGTACGTAGATATTAAAGTACCAAAATAAATCCACACAAAAAACTTGGTATTTGCACACAGGCATACTCACATCTCTGGAAAGCTGACCTACAAAGATAGCTTTTCTTCACAAAATCTTTAGTCAACAGTAAGTATACTAGTGAGATTGCTGTTCTTTCTTTAAAGATTGCTGTCTCCTGTGTGAATAGGTAGAAAAACATTCTCCCATTTACCTTTGTCAAAATTGAAAATATGTGATTGTGTTCATAATCCTTATACTTCAATTATATTTCATGGTAATATTTGCTACTTAAATATTATGAGAGCTGTTCCTAGTTTAATGACTGTTTGCTCCTGTTCACAAAATTTCAAGGTTAACGCAAGGTCAAGCTGCACCTTGCTGAAGAAGCCAGTTATAAATTTCACTAATGTATTTCATCGTGTGATGTTTTTCTGGTCATACTAGTGATTAGTTTTTGTCTGAAATGTTACTCTTCCCCATGGACAAGTCAAGCCAAAAGAAGTGCAAGCATCGCAAAGTACAGTATGCTGTCATGCCTGCATATTGCGAAGCTATTTCTGAACTAATGGTCATTCATACCCTCACCTGGACACACAAGATAAGGAGCACAGGGAGGTAGCCAAGACAAGAAGTGTCACTGAGGCAGGTGTTCTGTGGGTGATGGAGACCAGGCAAACTGACTTTTCTGCTAGATTCTCCATTTGCACTAGACTTCAAGGAGCCAGGTCACTAAGAGAAGCAGGAAACACTAATTCCCTGAATGGCCCTTTGGCTTGTCAGTGTTCCATCTCTGAGAGTTGCTCAATGGTTCAGGACCAAATTAATTATTTTGGACAAATGATTACTTTATATGCATGGCAAAATACTTTACAACATTCTGCAGGCATTTTTGGATGCTAACGCTCATGCATTTTCCCGTTAGCAATGTTGATTCAACTGGTCATAGTGATAATAAAGAGCCAAAATAGTTAATTCAGTTAATAATACACAGCTTGAAGTATTTCTAAGTAGTATTGACAAAATAATCGATGTCACATTATGACCTGTCTGGTCAATTGTCCATGGATTATGAAGAATTAAAATAATCCTCGATAGGGCAGGCTGTACACACCAACAGAAGCAACAATGTGGCAATTGGTTTTATGGTTATATCCATTGCACAAGAAATGAGCCAAGTGTGAGTAGAAGTGTCCTTTTTTTTTCATTATATTCCTGTATTTTAAATATTTACCTGAAATTCTGTCGCTTTTTTCACAAAAGGGTTTGCAGGATCTTTGCCTTTATAATTTGTATTAGATTTTCCAGCAGTCAGAAGAAAAAGATGACTGAATTTGTTTAGCAGGAAAAGGAGCATGTAAAGTTTAAAAAAGTGGCAGTGTCTTCCAGGAAGACACATGCTAGAAACAAGCAGACATGAGGCCAGACCAGTGATCCCCCAGAAGAGATGCTGGAATAGAAGAATATGTCAACATCTGCACGGCCACAGCTCTGAGCAGCAGATACCTATTTATATAATAAAAGTTCTAATCCCAATGTTCACTGAAAGACCTCTCACAATTTTTTCCCCAGTCACAAGTAATGTACACTCATGATCAAATGGTGTACAGTTGGCCTTGCACTTCTGCGGGTGCCTGTGAACCAGTGGAGTCAGGTTGTAAGAAGGTCCCTTTAGAACATTTCACTGACAAGGGCTTGCACTGCCTCAAGCAGAAAATCACTTGCCTAACTACTGGCTTTCTGTCATTGCTAAACAAACTCTGAAAGAGCATTATGTTTAAGAAAAAAGATGTTAGCCTTAATGTGAAATGACACATCTTGATCCACTGGAAAAAAAAAGAATCCCAAGGTTATAAAATCCAATAGATTACAATTAGACGTTGTAATCTAAATAACTTCATCTGGAAATCACTATACATAAAAACAGAAGTAGCTGAAGTATTGTTTGTAGGCAGGTTGTAACCTATGCTAGTTCCTCTCAGATTGATAGCACCTTACTCTCTGAAAGAATAGTAGTCATCATTAATGTCTTGGATTCCAGCCTTCTGCCATCACTACGTTTTTAATTGTTGAATGCTGAGAGATAATAGATGTGCTGTGAATAATGAACCTGACTAGTCTTCAGCCAGTTACAAAGATTTGAAGTTGCAGACTCGAGTGGTGTGCACAGATCTCAGCTATTTGAGATTTGTATGGATTAATTACATTTTTGATATCTTTAACTTAATTGACAACAAAAATTGCTATATAATAAGATACATCAAAAATGTATGTATGTAATGGAGTACAGATATATGTATTTATTAACTAGTTGTTAAAACTTCAGTGTGGTTTTTCTCTTTGCAGTCCAAGGCCTTCTGCAACTGAACAGCTAGAAGTTGAGAAGACCACAAGTTGTATTTCTCTATGTATTTCTGCATAAAGATAACTACCTAAATAAATAGTTATTTGTACTGAGATTTTGTTTAACCAATTCCATGGAGGATTCGGTTGTGAAATTTAGATTAGGCTTCAAAGGAAACTTTAACTCATCTCCAGGCAGAGTAATTTCCTATAGTGCTCTGGGCTACATCTATATGCTGTTAGAAGCATCCAATAACTATTGCATTTCCTATCCATGTAAACATAGCCTTTTCTTACAGAAAACAAGAGAAGCTGATGGGCATTGGCTGTTCATATTTTCTTTCTTATTACCTGAGAACTATAAGTCTTTAGTGACTTTTAAAATGAAGTTGTTAAATTTCTCTTAAGTCTAAAATAAATAAGAATTTACTATCTTCAGCATATGCATTTTAAATGAAGATTTAATAAATTAATTATACGTGTCATTCACATAAAAATGTACTAAATATTGCACATAGCTATGCTAAAAAACACTTTTTCAAAGTAAAGTAGTTAAAGCTGCAAGTTAGCCGAAGACAAAGCTTTCACTTAGCTCCCTTGTGTATATGACATAATATTTAATTACAAGATCACTTGTGATATTTTACACAAAATAGAAGACACTGTCTGACTTAAGGAGATATTCAGCTCTGTTTGCCTTTTTTTTTCAGTGCGTGGCTCTGTTGCCACCCCCAGCAATGTCCCAGGCTCTCAGCTGCCAGAGAAAGACTTGACAGCAGTGAAAAGCAGCAGCTTCAGAAATGGAACAGTTGTTTTGGCTGCAGTTTAAGGAAAGCACATAAGGGCTGATCCTGTCATGAAGAATATTAACCAGAATGCATAAAAGTTGGCAGATAAATAATCAACAAGGTCTTATGACTGTAACCAATACTTTAACAACAAACAGGACTATGAGTCCTGACTGCAGTCTATTCTCTGTATACAATATTTTGGTTCAGAACTAGAAGGCCCTGCAGTGAGGATGTGGTTTACTAACTTCAGAGCAGGAAGCCAGATCATGGCTGAGATAATTAAGGGAAGCTCCTGAGTGAGGTAGTAGGCCAAGTTAAAGGACAGGGGTTTTTGCTGGTAGAGAAAGACTGAACCTTAAGTTTTGCCGCAGAGCATGCACTGTTCAGTGTTTAAATGAGATCTAGAGCATTTTATAGCCTGTGTCTTTGAAAGCCAGTGGAAATTGCAGCTGCCTGTGCACTATAAGAGGAACACCACCTACCAGGGAAATCTTCTATTTGACTTCAAGGGTTTTGCTACTCAAGTGGAATGAAAAGTGTGCAGAGCAAAATGCTTGGCAAATGAAGGACCTTACTGTTGTAGCTCAGTCAATCAGAAATGCTGTTTCCTGGAAAAGAAACAGGTTTTATTCTGATAAAATATTCTTATAAAGAAACTAGAAGAAACATCAATATCATAGAGACTGGGAAACTATAAATAGCAAGAACTCTTGTGTCAAAGATACATCTACAGATAAGAAAGACAGAAGTAAAAGCATTTTTTAACTCCCAAATGCTGCACAAATGGGCAAGTTGCTGTGTTCTATTTGAGCAAGTAAGACCTGGATCTTAGATTATATTTGTCATCATGACAACATCATCTTCACATGAAGGAATATATGAACCATGAATTTCTCAATCAAAAAGCAAGAAGATTGTGTTTCCTTGGGATTTTTGGGGAAAAAAAAATAGAAATGGGTAATCAGACACTAAGAGCTACAGACAAAATCAAGATGGAAGTCGAGCCAGTGTTGCTGAGTATTACCAGCAAATCAGTCAGTAGCCCACTTGGCTTTTGTAAATTAGTGAGGGTCATGAACCATGAGAACAAATTTGCTAGCACTGCATGAGGAGTGTTCCTGATGCCGCCGAGCCCCATCTTCAAGGTGCACACATAGATGCAGTGTTTCTGCTCTGTGCACATGCTGGTAGGTCACAACACATTCCAGTGTTCCACAGATGGAAGCAGGCTCAGATCAGATGAAAGGTCTCAAGAGACTTCAACCTAGTCCAGAGACCAAAATATCCAAATTAGACAGTTAAAAGGTAAAAATTTAGGAGAAACATGATAGGGGGAAAAGAAATAGTGGAAGGATGAAAAAAGTACTTATAAAGCTAATTTAAAGAAGAAGAAAAAAAGAAAAAAGGAGAGGTTAAACCTTATTTTGGTCTGTATTTCTAAACACTTTAACTTTCCCATGGTGGCAGAGCAACTCCTGTATTATCACTGTTTATGCGCACAGAATACCTCTTTTCCCTTCCTTGTCTGCATTCTGGCTCTCCATTAACAAAAACTACCAGAAGTGATTTATTTCTTGTGCCAGTCCTCCCTTTTTTCTCTTTTATTTCTGACAATCTTTTGTAGATTTTACAGGATGTAGCTATATTTGCTTATATTTGTCATGTGTCCCAAAGCTTCAATGTTGCAGGCCCTAACTTCACCTCCCAATACCAGATTCAGTTGCACTGCTTTTCAGCAAAAGAGAACTGTAACAATCCCATATGTTTTTGTGCTCCACTATCATTACCACAACTTTTTGCGTTTCCATGGCTGTCTCTTTGAACAAAGGAGATACCCAGGTCATATATTTGATCTTTTACTTAATTCTACATCAGTCTTGAGGAAAAATATTTTATTAGACAGCATTAGAATAATGCAATCTGTCTTGAGATAACTTGCAAGTATAAGAGCTTTTGCTGATCTTGAATTTGCTGAATGATTGTCCAGGTGATGTAGCTGTAGTTGTCAATAGATGAAAAAATATTCATATCTGTATAAACTATTTCTGAAAATGTCTAAGTACATCCAAGGTCACAAGAAAATGCCCTCCAAAATTGGCTTTGCTTGTCTTCAGGTGAAGAATTTCTTCAGTCAGCTCAAACATACTTGAATTGTTCTCGAGACATAAAATTCCAGCACAGGCCTTGAATAGGTGTTCTTGAAAACCCCAAACTATTTCCATTTAAAGTTGAAAAGTTGGCTGACAGTCTAAGAAGGACTGAAATAAACTGTTAATCCTGTGATTCCTCTGTCAGCTATAGTGTTAATCTAAAATTTATTTCCTCTTTTTTCTGGTACTAGCAACATGTCGAGCTTTGCTCAGAATAACCTCCACAAAACTGTTGCATATGCTTTCTAGTTCACATACCAAGTTTTACAGACTTTCCATTTCTGCATCACCAGTTTTTCTTGAATTATTCAGTTCCTTCAGTTAATGGCTACCAGTATGCTGTACATGTGAGACAGTATGTGTTATATCTTCATTTACTTCATGCCATGTCTTATTCAATTTTAAATTTAGATTTTTCTAAATGCTTTTCTAAAATTTGTGTGGATGCCTGGTAAACAAGCTGTGAAAGATCGGTCACCATTAACACAATCTGTCTATCCTGCACCAGAGAGCCCTTGAAGGGAATTTCCAGTGTGACGCTGCAGGGTGTCTTGGCTTTTCGGAATGCTACAAAGCAAACTGTAAACAGCCTTCACTATGCCAGCAGAAGCAACAGCTTTGGTACAGCTTTCTGCTGAATCTGCTTCACAAAGATTCAGTGAATGACAGTTGTTTAGGAATAGTAGGCACTGCTTACCTTCTTGCCTTAACACACTGTAGTTATCCCCAAAACTTATATACCACATTAGCTGTACTAATCATGTTGTTCTGGTTTACAGCCATAGGATAAGAATAATTAAAAAATATCAAGTCTGTTTTAACTCTTGTCTTTCCATTCCAACTTCAGTAGTTCAGAAGATGCTTCTAAGCAGCATACTTTTTCTAGGTACAAATGATTCATCATCACCCTCAAAGGCAACAAGCTTTATGTCTGATCCACTTTCATATGAATATGGTATACCATATTTCTGATGAATTCTGTCTTGGCACGCTTTCTGCTCAGGAGTTGGCACTGATGACTCAACTTCACAGTCACTTCTTGGCTTCACAGAAAATCATCTTAACCACCTTCAAGGAAACTGTGTGAACAACTGCCTATCTGCTTTTATATTGTACTCCATCACCGCATGTGGTATGTCTCTGTTGTAATGACTCTCAAGGATCAGATGAGTCATGTTTCTGAAGATAGATTTTTCTCTAGATGTTTTCATCAGCCTAAGGACTGATAGGAAGTTCCTAATTAAAATTGCCACAGTCATAAGAGGGTCATACACCCCAAGGAAAAGGATTGTCTTCTTGACATATATTTTGTATGGGACAACATGGACTGTGACCCTCCTACTCCTTCATTTCATCACCAATTGAACAGGATGATTCAATAACTGAAAATCTGTTCTTTTTCACAAGCCATGTTTAAACACATAACGGCTACATGTCAGCTGCAGTACCCAGAACTGCTTCTCATGTTTTGGGTCTGTGTATATGTGAGCTCCTTTCCTGCTCCATTGTGTGATGGCAACCTAGACATTCACCTCACTTTCCCTGAGCTTCGGTTTTGTGTGGAGAGTAGTGTTCAGACAGCAGAAGCATCTTGATACAATTCAGTAAACCTCTCAGATGGAGATGTGGAAGGTGCACACCTGGCCACTCATCTGATAAAACAGAGGCAAAATTTCTTCTTCTGCTGTAGTACTAGAAAACACCACGATTCAGATATTAAAGCCAAAGTGGCAAGTATTACTCTGCAACACAAGCAGTATTTAAATGTTTCCTGCTGAGTTACCAAAGTTTTGCCAAGTTCAAATCTTAACAAACAACCCTAGAATTCTCTGTCCATTTTTTTTTTCACTTGAATCTCTGTCTAGTATAGTTGTTACTAAAAATCAATGTCACTTACAGGTTGTAGTGAACTTTTGTTGATTTGGAGAAAATGAGGATATTTGGGGGATATTTACATGAATAATTTAGTCTGACATCATCATTCTCTTAACGAGAGAATGCCTTCTCTAAATATTTGGTAATATAATTTATTTGATGGTATATTACCACATGGAAATTACAAATGTGTCAAACAATCTCTTAATGCCATCATATTCAGAAATTATTAATTGTTTTTTGCCTCCAGACTTTGTCAGAATTTAGTTTCAGCTTACATGGAGGGATGGTGGTTTAAGATTTGCAGCTGGTATCTAGTTTTCTAAAGAATCAACTCTAACCCTCAATTCTAGCCACAGCTATTGTGTGCAAATGATGCATTGGTCCTTTGTTGTAAAGAAAGGGAATGTCTGAAACTATGGAACAGGTTTTCCCCAAAGTGTGGCTCAGTGCCACAGTTTCAATTTCATTGAGAAAATTTTGATAAAGAATAAGAATGGGATACCTGCAAGCCAGCCTGAGCCAAAGCAGTTTTCATTCTTCATACTCTTCAAAAGTTCAGTTGGAACTCAGATGTACAGCTTTTGTTTGATGCTGCAGACAGGTATAGCACCAGAATACGATGAATTTTAAAAACATTCTCCTCTCTTTACCTTGGCTCCTACTCCTTTTCCTCATCTTATCTTCAGAACACAGCCCAGAAAATTTTCAAATAACCAGTAAAGCACAGATTAGTATTTGTCAACTATCATATTTCATCTAAAAAAACCCAAAGTAATTAAGAAAATTTATAATATTAACTATACAGAAGGAATTTACTGTTGAGAATTATTTGCACCTTATTCATGGATAAATCAAGGCACAAGTATGTTCAGTAAGCCAGTGGCAAAGCTAAGTCTGGACCATTCTGCCCTCCATCCTCTGTTCTAACTGTGCAATATACATAAATGATGACATTATCAAGTATGAGAAGTTTCAGACAATGAGGAGAATGCTTTTTGAGAAGAGTGAATTTCTTTTGTTCTAATATGCATGTATTTGGCTAACAATAATTTTAACTATAGGACAGTGAACACTAAACTTGTGCTCACATTTTATTGCTTGCATTGCAGTTGCATAGGTTTTATGGTACTATTATTCAACAGTTAGCTGAATATAGATTTCAAATTCATAGTTTACATGTGATTTTGCTTTAAATTAAATGTAGACATTCAATATCTATTTCTAGCTTCTCATTTTTCATTAAATCCATGCAGTTCTTTAAAATTTAATAATGTGAGCTTTTTGCAACCATTTGAGAATCTGGGTTATGTAGTTAAAACACTGTGCAAATAATTCATATCATCAGCCTAATATAACTTCAGTGTTATAGTTGCTTTTAAAATTTTGAGATTGTAATTCAGCTACCAGGAATCCATAACAAATTGTCTTCACATGGTTCTGGGTGACTATTCCTTATATAATGAATGATTCTGGAAACCTCTTGTTCTCAGAATACATTGTAGAATAAAATAAGTTGCAGTTTTACCTGACAATTTTCTTACTACAATGTCTGATGGAATGTGGACTCTGGGTTATGTTTGCATTACTGCTTGTGTTGTTTACAGTGCAGAGATAGGACTCAATAGCTCTGTTAGGTGTGAAACATCTTCCTGAGATATACGAATATGTGAAATTTATCTCATTGATATAAGAGTTATATCATCACTCGTAAGCAAAGCTGCCCCCAGTCACAGAATCACAGAATAGTTTGAATTGGAAAGGACCTTATACATCATCTAGTCCAACCCTCCTGCCATGCACAGGGACTTCCCTCCACTAGGTTGCTCAGGGCCCCGTTCATCCTGACCTTGAATGTTTCCAGGGATGGGGCATCCACCTTCTCTCTGGGCAACCTATGCCAGTGTTTCACCACCCTCATGGTGAAAAACTTCTTCCTTACGTCTAACCTAGATCTATCCTCCTTCAGTTTAAAACGATTATCTCTCATTCTATCAAAATAGGCTATGTTAAAAAGCCTGTCACCACCCTTCTTACAGGCCCACTTTAGGTATTGAAAGGTAGCAGTGAGGTCTCCTCATAGCCTTCTCTTCTCCAGGCTGTTTTATCAGGTGAAGATTCACCCTGGGACAATATCCTACTACTGATTTTCAGGCACCGTTTATTGATTCCACAGGATATTTGGTGGAATATCTGGTAGTCTTATACACTCCCTATTTTAATGTACAGATGGCAGCTTAGTGGTATTGTACATATTAGTATTCTTGTGAAAAGAATAGTACAGTTCATTCCATAAATTTTTAACTATTATCTTTCATAGGAAATTGTACATCACACTGTCTATGTAAAATACTCGTATTTTACAGACAAGCACAGAAAGCACGAATGGCAAAGCTCTGCTTTTTAACTACGCACATTTTTTATGTGTGTAGATACACATGTGGTTGTTGCCACATGTGCTTTGATGCTGGAGAGCAGTGTAGGAGAAAGGGACCTGGGGGTCCTGGTGGACAGGAGGATGACCACGAGCCAGCAATGTGCCCTTGTGGCCAAGGCGGCAAATGGCATCCTGGGGTGCATTAGAAAGGGGGTGGTTAGTAGGTCGAGAGAGGTTCTCCTCCCCCTCTATTCTGCCTTAGTGAGGCCACATCTGGAGTATTGTGTCCAGTTCTGGGCCCCACAGTTCAAGAAGGACATAGATAGCTGCTTGAAAGAGTCCAGCGCAGAGCCACAAAGATGATTAAGGGAGTGGAACATCTCCCTTATGAGGAAAGGCTGTGGGAGCTGGGTCTCTTTAGCTTGGAGAAAAGGAGACTGAGGGGTGACCTCATCCATGTTTACAAATACGTAAAGGGTGAGTGTCAGGATGATGGAGCAAAGCTTTTTTCAGTGATGACCAATGATAGGACAAGGGGCAATGGTTG
>VZRW01006201.1:58978-81830 GCA_013398125.1 Aegotheles bennettii | reverse complement strand
GATTCTGTGATTCTGTGATTATGTGATTCTGTGACCTGTTCATCCTAATTGAGTAGGTAATATTAAGGAAGAGGAAAGAGAAAAGAAGGAAAAAAAAGAAGAGTGGGATGTAGTGTGGGTATGAAAAGACAGGAAGCACCATGGTCGGGCCAGGTAACCCTCACTGACTTTCCACTGAGTGAGGACCTGTCTGAAAAGCCACTTGGATCCAGAAAGCCCTTTGAAGTAATGGCAGCCACATTACTGTTACCGAGTGCACTATCATGCAATCAAGGACAAGAAGATCAGTACTCCAATGACAGATCTGCAGGTCAATTGCCCAAAATTTTCGGTAATTAGTGAAGTTGTTATAATGTTAATAGTGACTTGTATATTCTTACTTGTTCCACTGGCTGATACCTGGCCTTAAAGATGGAGTGTCAAGAACCTATCTTGAATTTAATAGTACCAGGATGTTGTTCATTGCATTATGTTTCTAGAAGAAATAAAAAGTATTGAAAGACAGGTGATGAAAATGGTTACAGACTACAAGCAATTTCTAAGTGGCTGAAGAAAATGAGATGATTTGGGCTGCTTAATTAAAAAAAAAAAGACAAATAAACACATCAAAGGGAATATATTTGATTCAGATAAAACAACAAAAGTTGCTGAGAAGGTCAACAAGGAAGTCCTGTGTCCCCCTTATCAATACAAGAACAAAAATATTTGATGAAAGAGGAAAACAATATAACTTTACACAGTTTGTAATTAACCTGTGGAACTGTCTGTCATGAAATATCAGTGCACTCAAGAGTTTAAGAGCCTCCAAAAAAGAGATGACATTTTATCTGAGTAATGAGAACATCCACAGTTAATTTAGTAAAAAAATAATATTATGGACAGGATGCAAACTTTCATACTTCAGGATATTGGCCAATTTCCATTTAAAAGATTGAAAGAATTTTTGTCTGGAAAGATCTTTAAAAAATTCTCTGTGTATTTCACAGCTAATTTTATAGTGCCTATAGCCAGACAGAGACCATATTCACAATTGTGCAGTGTTGCATATTGACTAGACGGACTACTAACAGTGTCATGGACTCATTGTATCCACAGATGCAAGATTCCCACACTGTTTAAGATTATATTCTTTAAATTACTGTAAAGCACAGATTCTTTCTGGAAGACTTTCCAGGCTCTAATTTACTATTGGGTTTACATTTCTATTATTTTCTGGATTTCAGATTTCAATTAGACTTTTATAAGGTAGAATTAGTCTCCAAAAGCTGGAAGGCACCATTCTAGAGTTGTAATACATTCATGATTTTCGTCTTAGTCTTGCTTGCTGCTTACTACAAGGAAAATAATATTTCAGTTTTCTTATCAATACAATTCACTATTTTACTCATTGTGTCTTTTACATTCTTTGACATGACTTTTTCTGTGACTCTAAACTTTTTGTTACTGAACACAATGGAAGCTCCATGCAGTCCACTTTCTCTTTCCATGGTATTTCATTGTCTGATTGTTTTGTAAAGAATTGTAAATGCAAGAAATCATTCAATTGTTCAATCTTTTCCATTCCTACATTCTTCAATTCTACAGATACACACACACACTGAGTTATGCATTGTACCTGCAGTTATCAAGCTAAAAAATAAACTTTCAGAAGTCTGCTGTATCCCTACATAGAGATACTAACCTTTTTTCCTTCTTTTTTTCTTAGTAAAAACTAAGGTTAGACAGGTGAGGTCAACAAGGGAAAAAAAGATTTTCTACAAAATTTCAATATTTTTCCTTGAGCAGAAGGGAAACGGTTTCAAAAGTAATTTTGGGAGTTGAAGGACTTGAACAACCAGCCAAAATTACTGATGTGACACACTGCTTTTCCTTGCTGAAGACAAAGGCTTGACCCTTAGGCCTTCATTTCCCAAGCAACTGATTGAACTCCAACCTATTGAACTCTTCTGGAAGTGGTTGTCTAACAATTTAATCCAGTAAAAGTATCTGAATAACTATCTAGGAACTGGGCACAGAAGAGGACTGACCCCTTAAACAGGGTTACGATACTTGCCTGTTGCACAGGATGACTCGAGGCTTCTGACTGTGACTCCAACTTTGCCTTTTTCTCTGGTTTGTTGATTATTCTGTTCTTGCGAAAGAGATGCTGAGGTCTTCAAAGCACATGGGTTAAACTGTTGCTCTGACTTACCCATCTCTAACGACATTTTATGGAGAGCAGAATCCTAAGGGTAAATGACTATCTTTGTTGTTGTTTCTTAACATCACATTTATTCTGAATGTAAATGAGAGTTTCTGAGTATTTGATGAAATTATCATTGAAACGACATGTTCTGTAACCCCATTAAATCTGCATATTCTGTTGGAAAATTCCCAAATGGTTTTTATAGTCACTACATCCTGTTTTCTTGTTTTATCTCAAAACACGTAAAATAACAACAAATTTTGCTCTGTATTTTATAGACTCAAGAGCTCTGTTCCAGCATTCACAAACCCATATAATGATGTCCTTCTCCTACTTGTATTATATGCATTTTGGTTAATTTTGTGTAGAATAACCTTCAGACATAGCATCCAGATAGAAAATACCATGGTCAGATTCTGGAAACAGGTTGTGCATTGATGTTTTTAATAAAATTAAGATACAATGAGTTGGTTGAAAAAACTGAGTATGCATTCATGCAAGTGATTGCTGAGGACCCAAACTCTTAACATGTCCAGGCAAATACTGTGTTAATGTGGAAGCTAGACAGTTACACAAAGTATGGCATAACATGTCTCCCATATAGGATGTTCTCAACATTCAGTTACACTTTGGACAGTAAAGGAGGTACATTAATACAGGTTGATTACAGAAATAACTCTTTCAGAAAGAGCTAGTGTTCTATTTTGCAAACTTTCAGCTACCTGTCATCTCATTATAAGCAAAATTCCACTGGTTTGTAGGAGCTAAGTACCATTGAATATGAATAAAGCAGTAAAGTTGTGTCTGCTGTGAAATTTAAAAAAAAATAGTTGTTTTGATCTGGCCTCTGCCATTTCCTTTGGAATTAAACCGAGTCTTTACAATCTTATGTAGAACTAAGACCACATAAATAGTCAAAAACATCCTTCTTCAGCTTATCATTAAACCATCTATCATGTAAACCCAACTGGGTGTGGGGAGATGGACAGAGAATCTCCCTATCCCTTCTGTTGCCTCTATGGGGAGTCTATTTAGAACAAGATTCCTGTGGATGCTCCATTAGCTTAAAACATATTCTATAGTTCTTTTTTTGTTGTTGTTTTTGTTTTGTTTTCTAGCCAAAAATCTTCAAAAGCCTTTACACAACAATGGGCCCAGGAAAGATTTTTGTCTCAATTTAAAAAGCAGAAAAACCAGCAGAGAGGCTCCTGTACACATGATTTCTTTCATTCTCTATTTCTTGCATTAAGCCAATTACTTAATGGACAGAAAGTTATTTTAAAATCCTTCTGAGTGTGAGGCAGATTACAGAAAAATCTCCCTAAGCAATGGAAAACAATGTATAAATAATAAGAACCTAATCATTTCCTTTAATGAAAAACTGCTCACAAGGGAGGAAAGATATGCATGCATTTGCAGTAAAATTAAGTCATCCTACTTACATGCTTGTGTCCCCGTGAAGCATGCTTTTCAAGCACCATTCTGAAGCTTAAATGCTGTTATGCTTCATGATTCAAGACATATGCAGGGAGAAGACAGTGCTGTATTTGTGTCAGCTCATTTTTAGCAGCTCCCCTGACTACAGAAAACAAGAGGAAACTTTATTGTGCTATTTCTGTTTTGACAAATTTTACAGAAACCAGACATTCCCCCATCCTCCAAAAAAACCCCCAACAAACAAAAAACCACCAGCCAAACCCAACAAAAACAGACAACCCCAAACCCAAACAAAGATGACCCAAACCAGCTGAGGAAACCTGATCATCACATGCTTGGGTGCAAGTATAGAGAAGGCTAAAAATCTTCTCCAGTAGTCTGAATTTGGGTCCTTTGGTATGCAGCCCTCTGTACTGGTTAAGACAGACACAGGCTCTGGTTACTCATCTTGGACATGATAAATCCAGCTTTAAAGGCTCTTCATATCAGATGGAGTAGATTCAAACATTCAGCAGCTTTCCTCCATGCAGTATTAATAACTAGTTTCTGGCTGTAGGTACACAAAAACAAAGAGACAATGCACACTGTTTATATGCTTACAAAATGACTTTTCCCTCCTTCCTCCCTATAACCATAGTAGTAGCTTCTACTGTTATGAAAAACCATTTAATATAAAACTAATCCAACACTGGCAACCAGAAGTAAAAAAACCTGGAATGGACCTGACAAACACTAGGTGCCTATCTTCTAGCCATAAAGGCTGGTTGCCAGTTTCAGAAGTCATTTTGTACTTTGAATTATTTGCTAGAACAGTATGATGGGGCAAAAAGTTACCTTTCTGGCACAATACTTATCTAAACCTCCACAAATATTCAGGAAGTAATGTTAGACCTCCTCTCCTCCCCATCCCCCCAGATTATCTTTTTTTATTCACATACAATTTATAATGAATTTCAGAATATTTTAGTCAATTCTATTTCACCAACAGCTCTTGTCATTCTGCTTATGCTCTTGTGGTGTCCAACAGCAGCAACTGTTTTCTTGGCAGAGTCATAGGTCATTTCCTAACACCTCATTGAGCTTCAGTTCCTTCCTGCACAGAATGGGCAGGTACTTTTCAAAACAACTTTATGCAGATTGGTTAAATTCTGTCCATGCCATGGTTGATGAGGTGAATGCTTGACAGAAATACCTTCTCAATTACCATGTTTTGAACCATTCTTACCTCTTTCATGAATCACATCAGTGGGTTCACATTAACAGTAGAAAAGTCATGACTAGCAAGCCGTGGAGTGCAACTAGGGCAAAATGTTTTGGTTTTAACAGGTTGAAAAATGTTAAAAATATTAGAAACAGTTACAAAAAATATTGGCTTAAACAATTGGTCTTTTTACTACAAAATAGTTGGGATTGCAGGTGGGGCAGGGGGAGCTGGAGAAGCAAAATGGCATCTGTAGGATGAAAGAAGATGGTGGAAGGTAATGTTCTTAAACAGCATGTTGTCTGCAAAGGAGTGGAAGTGTGTGGGAGCTGAAGTTCACACTTTTGAAATGTTAAGTGTCTGCTTGACTTGAGTCCTTTCAAGCAAATGAGGGAGCTCCCACTGACATCAGTAAGTTTTTACCCCTATCTTCCTTTTGTATTTCTGAAATGTATAATTATTTAGTGCTGAAGACCTCAGGCAAGTAATATTTGACTCAAAACTCTTTTCGTTAGGGGATTTGGGGGCTATAAAATTAGTGTTTTGGGGAAAAAGGGAGTTTCTGTTTCCTACCATCATACTTAGTTATGCAGTGAAATGATTCCTGTTTAAAAGACCTGTTGATCTCACCAGTCCTGTATTTATTTTGCACAGAAAGTCTGGAGGTGTTTTGTTTTTCTCTCACTTAATCTATTTCTGCTATATAAATATATTGCATCCTTTACCACTCTCTTTTTAAGAAAGTGAATACACCACTTCATTATTAGGTTTGCAACTCTCAGAAATTATTCTTTGTAGAGGAAAGGAGAAACCCCCCCAACTAATTAACTAATGTGTTATTTTGTTCCCTAAATTCTCTTTTGATAGTTAGGGTGCATAGATGAAAAGGAGTCAAAGCTGTCATAAGGTTTAGTACATTTCACTTGTACACACTCTGTGAATTTATCACATGATAAATAAAACTTTTCCAGTCTGAACACAGCTGTTACAATCCCCTCAGTTGTTATAGTTGCCCAAAACACTGTTTAACCTGTTTCCCCTACAGCTAGACTGGTTACTTGAGATATTTTCCTGTCTGTTTGCTTTACTAGCAGGCTTCCCACTGTTGAGACCTTATTCCCTGTTTGCTCATTTAATCATGTATATTGTGTATAACATACTGTATTTGGTTAAGGGAACTTTTTTGTTATTAGAAAAAGCTCAACTTCTTATGTCATTGTCTGCCAGATGTATTAACTCTACAGTCACCTAAACCTACATTTGCAGTATATATAATGAATATTTATGGGCGTTAGATAAGAAAATTGCCTTTTTTTCAACTATTGCATCTACTTTATAAAAGGATATTAAGCTCAACAATAAATTAAAGACAGCTCTGACATAATTCTAATTGTTATTTGATTCTCTTGAAGCATTCTCATATAAGCTGAATGTAGAAGATTTCTTTATAGCCCTTTGCAGATAACTTTAAAAGACAGTTAAGCAGATGTTTTTACTGAAGAACAAAGGCAAATGCAATGTTATTTAGGAATTCACGTGGCCTGTGAAGTGGGGCTTTGCCTGAGCACTGTTTTAGGTATGATACCAGGGCTGGAGAGACAGAGAAAGCCAGAGAAGAAAGCCTTCTTCCAGGGTCATTTCTATTAGCACCAACATCAGCTTAGCGGATTCCGGTTCACTCCCCACTTTCAGCTGCTCCTTTCTACCCTAATGTACCTCCCTAGTTGTGTCAGAACAACTATTTTTTGGTCTTTGCAGTGAGCCAGACTGGAGAACTGGTATCTGTTAAAAATCACAGGGCATTTTTAACCTGTTTCAGTTTTTTGATTGGCTCTAGACAGGCCCTCCCAGCCATGCTCCCCTAAGAAGGAGCCAGTGCCAGGACAGAAGATGAGAGGCAGGTGGACTACAGTCATCCCAAAATGCTTAAGCTGGAGCTGCTGCTGAAGTCTGTGGAAGCTTTGCCTAGGCCAGCCCCAATGAAGATGCTGTCATAGCCTTGAACTTACAACAAAAAGGGGCTATTGGCCAGAAGAGGCTTGGATCCTGAATACAAAAACTGAAACAAGATTTCTACTTTGGCAAAAGATTCTCATCTTTGATCATTGTTGTAAAGGAGCAGACCTGCATCAGAGACATTTGTCTCTGCTATCAATTTCTGCTCATTTTAACAAGTGATTGGTGAAAAATGACTGAAAAAGAGTTGAAATAAGTATAAAGGTTAGAAGCCTAAAACATGGCTTTCCTTCATAAAGTAACATGAATCAGAAAATCAGCTCAGCAAATTACGTAATTTCAAACAGTCCACCATTGTACTTGCTTATGGGAGATCTTTCAGTAGATTCATGTAATTATACAGCATATTTGGCAGCTAAATTGGCCGGTCTTTCAATGTTAAATTGTCCAGTTGTCCAACCAATGTAATAGGTGACACTGATAGTAGCAAGAGTGTGTTTCTGGAGCAAAGCTACATGCGTTGGTTGGTAGTTTCTGCTTTGTGAACTTTAGATATTCTTTCTTCCAAAACGAAAAGCAAGAGCTTTATTTCAGGCATGAGACAAAAACATTACTGCAGCTTAACACAAGGCTGTGCAGCAGCTGGGTGTTGGTAATTGTTGGTTTAGTTTTAGCAAAAAAGCAAATGCAAAGTGATGTAACATATCTTTGCTCTGTTTAATTACCTGCAAAACAATGTCAAATCATCTGACATTTTTCATGCCCTACCAACAACCTGATCGTGACATCACTAGGAATCTGAGACCTCTGTATTGATCTATTCATTACTCCGGCCTGGTAACCCCTTCCTTTTCTATCAAAATAATGCTTGATTGGTCGTCTTCTTTTACACAGCTGTTACATCTATTACACAGCTTAAACAAAGGCATGTTCTGGTTCTATGAACGGTGATGCACGTGCTTAGCTTTAACTTTGCAACTAGGCCATGGAAGTCAAAGCTGTTTTAGTTTAAGAACCCACATAACTATCAAAAGGATTGGGTCCATAACCATGTAAAGATAAATATCAGAAACACAAATGAAAATACTTGAGCATATGCACAGCTTACTGTGGCATTACTAAGTCATTAGGGGTGATTGCTTGTGCCAGCAACCTAATATAAACATTAGATGATTTTGCATCTCCCTGATTGATCATACATTTGTTGGAGATGATGAGATGAATTTCATATTTCCGTACAGCCTGAGAAAACTAATAAAATGGAATAGGATGGTATAAAACAGAGAAGACCTTCTTCCCAATCCCGAAGGTCATTTCTTCATGAATACGGAAATATACCATCTCTTGGTAAAAATGTACAAATATATTCTGTAACATAATGCTCTGTATTTATATTTTAAACATTTTAATGAAACATTAAACAGATTCAGTCTGAGATCCTGTTATTAAGCTATAGGAAAGGTCATGACAGTAGAGAGACTGCAATAGTTCCTCTGAACAAAGTAGCTTGTTATTCAGTAACAATGTGAAGTTTTAACCCGGGGGTGATATGCAATAACTAAAAATTATAAAACTATATATTTCTTGTTTCTTATTTTTTGTAAGTAATCTTTTTCTCCGAGTGGATGGGGGGAGTTGTTCCTTTAAACTGTATGTTCTCAAACTCATATCTTTCTTATTCTTTCCTTTATTCTCCCTTTCTAGCTCCTGCATTTTCCTCCACAATCTCCCCTCCCCCCCAGTTCTCTTCAATTTGATCTCATCCATATGGTCTTAGACAAATTGGCTGCAAAGGATCTGGGAAAGGTGAGCAGATGTCCTGTGAAAAAAAGTCATCAGGGTGTCCATTTTTTCCCCATTTCTTCATATTACACTACTCAGTTGCACAGTAGGGGAAAAATAATAGGCAATTTACATAGAGAAATCCTTGGATAAACCTGTTTTAAAACACTGGAGAAGAAACTTTTGCAATAGTTTGTCAAAATTAAAAAGAAAAACAAAAAACATTGTTCATTCTTTTCAGTTACGCCAGCAGGTTGTCTAAAACATCTGCTCTGGTAATATGTCACAAGAAATATAGCCTGTGCAGGTTAGGCCAGCACATAATAGAAGTAAATGTATTTTTAAATGCCAGGTTTTAAAAGAAGACAGATCTGCTTGGTATCTCATTATAAGGGAAATGGCTTTCATGTCACCCCATCAGAAGTTGTGCAGCTTTGGGGAAAGTTTCAAAGGTTACGATCCATACCTTTTAACTCTTAACTAGCTTACAATTTTTCCTGTGAAGAAACTGAATTGTTTTAATTCTCAAATAATAAAATTGACTTCTTTTTGTCCGTAAAAAATGAAAGGGAATTTGCCTTATATCTGCATATGACAAATATTCTTCCTCTTTCTGAACAGGAAATCTCCTTAGGAACAACATGGGGGGTTCCTACTGCAGATGTTTGCTTCTCTGCATGTTTATGTGCATATACATATATGAATCTCAAAAATCTATTGGGGCTAATTCTGACTTAATGGCAGCATAACAATGAAGCAAAATCACTGACTTCCCTGGAAGTGCCTAATCACATCAGTGAAGAATAAATTCAGTTTTCAGAAAGCTCCAGCTTTCTCTGAAGACAGCGGAATAGACCTGTTTTAAGTCAAAAATCCTTGCATAAATATGCATGTTTTGGACCAAAATTCAATAAGTCACTAACGTGTGTAAAAAATTTAAGTATACTTGCATAATTTGACCAAAAGAGAGATACTTAAGCATGCACTCATGTAATTTACTAAATCATGGATTACCCAGCAAAGTATAAAAACCTTTAGGTGATACAAGGTTCCTCAACATATAAATACATGATACCCTTGGAACTACTTATGACCTTGCAGTTATGCAAGTACTGAAAGACTCTGGTGAACCAGACCTATATCATTAAGCATACCATACTGATAGGCATTAATTTCCTTTTGCTTACACTGGTTGTAAGCATATATTACACCGACCCAAAAAAGAAAGCATTATCTTTCTGGATGCACTATGATAATGTCCGAAGTCAAAGTGTTGTTAAGTCAAACAGTTGCTCATCACAAAACACACAGATATATTACAGTTTTCACTAAATGTTCACTGGAAAATGAAGTATATATATATATATATGTATTTATGATTAAAAGCTTAGAGAAAACAGGCCCAGAATAGAAGTAACTTGCAGAATTTTTGTTTACTATAAAAAAGTCCTTGCTCTGCCCATTTTGGAGAAGGGTTTTAAAGATTTTCCATTGCATTATTACTGATTCTTCTGGAGTGGCTCCAACCCCAGTTTTTCACAGGCAAAAGTCCTATATTGTGAAAGTTTTTTAATCTATTCCTTTGTGATTATGTACAAAATAGTAAAACTAAAAATATATTTTTTTTTAGAATAAGATGACTATTTCTTCCTTGCTTGAATCTCTTGATTGAAACTGAACAGGAAAAGCTTTCACGTCTTTCCTTTGTTTAGGCTAATCTCATATATATCATAACTTTTTTTTTTAATAAAGTACTATTTCCTATGTTGAAAAGTTGAACATATTTTAAAACCACAAAGAAAAAGTGTGAGAAATGAGGAAAATGAATGATGAAGCATAAAAACGTGTCAGTAAAAAAGAACCTTGTTATCTAGGGAGGGTTCTGCTTTGCATTGATATTACATAATAGTACTCTGGTCTGAACTACTCTCAATTTCTTAACAAAATTACCCTTTAAATTATCAAGCAAGGGCCATATGCTTCCCTCATTTATGCTGTGCATATCTCAGATTTTCACTTAATTTAAGGAAGAGAGACATGCTAAGTGTCTTTTTATTTAAAGGAAACCAGTGTGCACTTCTTTTAGTGCAATTTTCTGAAAGTTACCATGATGAGAATCACTTTTTCAGAGTCTTCCTGATCTCTGACTCAGTTTAGAAGTTCCTCCTTCTAGTCCAGACTCTTTTTCAGTGTTTCACAATGGCTACTTTATTTTCCCAAGGAGATTTATGGTTGGATGAATAACATTCAAGACAAGAAAAAGACTAAGATTCAGAAATTAACTTAATTTTTCTCCTAAATTTGAATTCATTCATAACTCAGCAAGACCACAAAGATTAATAATGTTCCTCAAATTATGTATAATGTTTAGGTAACTCACTAAATATGGGTTAATTTTCCTGGAAATAGAGTAACTGGCCAGGTGCCAAAATGCACAAGTTAAGACTGCTTGTGTTCATATGTCAGTCAGGAGCTCAGGCTAGCCAGTTGCATAAATAATATTAGAGTGCTGGGCAACGTTAGGCTTGTTAGGGTGTTTCCTTCCTTCCCAATATAATTTCCTACTTACTTTTCCTTAAAAGGTCAATAGATACAGTGTAAAAGGGGCACAAATAGGCTTAATTAGGATTTAGCTGCAATGGTTTATTGCAGCCAACCAACTTAGAGGTTGGTGGCAACTAAGTAGATTTCTTGATTACTACTGTGGGTTTGGGAAGAGAGAAACAAGAGCATCTACTTCTTAACCTACAAAATTTACCATAGACCAATATATGAATCCTATTAAATCTTCCAAAATAGTGACAAGCTGTTCACCTATTTCCATGTCTGTAACTCCTTCACTTTAGGTCAGAGACAACGGAAGGCTATTAAATCTTGATGATTTCCATTTGAATGTGAGTGTGGGATGGTCACGTTGTACGTGAGACCAGAGTCTCCAAACCTTTCTGCAGGGAGCTGACCTGTGGAAAGTGGAAACTCTCTTATCAGGAAGAGTGGATCAATGCATGATAATTAATGCAGACTTTGTAAGACATAAACTGTCTACAAGTACATCAAGAGCAAGACCTTACATTTCCTCCTCTAGTATGCAGATCAATCATTCATTTGTAGGACTATACCAGATAACTCTCTTGCTCTGTAACACCACATACAACTGTGCCCTAGGGTCTGCCAATCAGCTGGATCTAGTGTCTTGGTGTAATCATTTTGCTGTTAGGAAACGGCTCCCTGGAAGAAACCCACACTTCAAAGGATTCCTGCCACCCAATCCTTCCCTTCTGCAGCTGCCAAGCATGGCAGCGTCCTCCATGGGCAGTGCTAACAGGCTCATTTAGTAATGTTTGGATCCAGTTCTCAGCTTCTCACACACTGGGAAGAAGAATATTGCTTTAGTGGAAGTGACCCTACCCATGGCAGGCAGGTTGGAACTAGATGATCTTTAAGGTCCCTTGCAACCCAAACCATACTATGATTCTTTGATTGCACTCAGAGACAGATGGCAAAAGGAAAGAGAGATAGAGAAAGATACTTTTTGAGTTCAGTGGCTCTTTTTAATTTGAAGGCTAGCCAAACAAAAAAGAAACCGTAAAATCAAGAAAAAGACACTGAAATTTGGAGGAGAAGGAGGGATTCATGTTGGTTGGCTTTGTGGGTTTCTTTTTTCTGGATCAATGTAATTTTTCAGTTAGCAAAAGCAGAAGGATACTTTTTGATGACATTTTTAGAGTATTTGCATCCCTGAGTTTTAGCTATCCTTGAGAAACAGAGTGTAACTATATGGAACTGCCAATAAGTCTGATGACTTGAGTCTTGTGGGGTTTTGTTTGTGTGGGGGGATTGAGGGGGGAAGGTGTGGTTCTGTGTGTTTTTAGGCTCTGGGTTAATAGCCCTGTGGATCTGAAGCAGCTGTCCTCCCATTTTATAACAGACTTCAGGAGGAGAGTCTGTGCTCTTAAATGTATGGCAAAGGTCAAGGGATACCAGTGTTGCATCCTGCTCATCAAAAACCTAAGTAAATTTTAAGACAGCATACAGCATTTTGTTGTCACCCAATCTCAATCCACTTCAGAAAGGAGATAAGGGACTGTAGCGTATCTGTGTGATGAGCATTCTAACTTAAATTGTATTTAAGCTATGGCTAGTGAGGCAAAGCAGCAGCAGCAATCTGAATTTCAATAGATTGAACAGGTTTTTACACACAATTTTTCTCTGCCACTTTCACAAATTACCTGTCATTTGCTATTTTTCTATTCATTCACAGTATACAGTTGTAGGAATCAATTCTTTGTGCCCACTGTGGAAATCTGATGGATAGAAAGCCAGTTTAGTGAAACACCATAAAAACACCAGCAACAATAATTTAGCATTTTATCTTAATTATTTTTTCTTGCTCTGGTTTACCAGATTCAGTTGCCTTGAGCGACACTTTTGTAGATAGCAGAGATCTCTATTACAAATCTAGCAAGGCAATCAGGTTGCCATTCTCATTTTCCTCCTCAACAAGCTTTCAACCTTGCTCTTTCATGATCTGTGTGCTGTGCCTACATTGATAACACTGTGGTAAATTTTGTGTAGTGATGTGTGTGTGTTTATGTTCTTCATATGACATCTGTTAAAAATGGCTGCCATAGTTATTTCAACACAATACACAAAAATTAGTTCAGTTGTGAAGTTTGAGTTTCATGGGCTACTGGGGGACAATGGCATTGGAAAGGTTAAAAAAGTGTGAAAGGCAGTTAAAAAGGGTTTATAGGCTTAATTTGGTCTAATTTACTAGTTTACACTCAGCAGGTTCATTCAGTGTGGATCTGTCATACTGCTGCAGAACGTATGCAAATCGCTTGGTTTCTGATTTTCTGCCATGACTCAACACTCTTCACCTTCTGCACAGCAGGTTCTAAGTTTTAGTTTCACATGTGGTGAAAAGGGGATAAACTCCTTTCGCTCTTTGTGCAAATCAATATCATGGCAGGTAAGGCATCATTTTGTGGCTATTCTGAATAGTATTCTGTGTTCTATATAATATTTCTCTAGTCACTCTTTTGCTGTCTTCTGACTGTTTCAAGTATAGTATGACATATATAAACCACAGGATGGGGATCTGTGAATCTCCATCACATGCATGTCACACATGCCTAGATGACAGGATTTTTAACTTCTGATGGCAGAATTAATTTTGTTAACCTTATCTGTGGCAGAATTAGAAAATATGCAGGTGGTGAATAAATAGTATGAAGAGATAATAGAATTACTCAGCCTCATTAAATGGCTACACATTGTGCTATTTAGTAATGCACTCAATAGCCAGGTGTCTTGAAGAGTAGATACAATAGAATATTAACAGTAGGGGGACTGCACACATAAAGACATCACTGTTAAGGTGATTCAATGCGTTCTGCTCAGCACCATATGCATAGAGGCATAAAACAGTTATTATTATGACATTATCTCAGCTTGTCTAACACAGCTATCTCTATCCTTTCACTCGGTCCTCTTTTCTCTGCTGTCCTCCCTTTTCTTTTCACAGAATCTAAATCTATAAAAGAACATAACAAAATCTTTCAAATTGAAATCTCACACCTCTCCACCCTCCTTATGAAAGGAACGCATGCTATCAACAATACACATTAATCAGTTATAAATGAAAGTAATAATAATCTGCCATGCTCTTCTGCCTATCATCGTAAGTAGCATGAAATGATAATTTAATAGTATGCAGTACTTCACTTCATCAATAAAAGTATCCAAGCAGCAAAGCATAAACACTAACAAGTGTGCAGCACGGCCAATTCTCATCGCATCCCCAGGACCTGATTCATTTTTCCTCAGCTGCAATGCCAGCTTGCCAAGTCACAGAAGGGAGGAATGAAAGCTGCTACTTCAGCCTCACCAGTGTGTGAGAGGGAAGAGGGCTGCCACTCCCTGAGCACTGCCTGCCTGAAAATCTATAATGACTCCATGGTGTCGCCAGCAGGGACCCTACTATCATCTGCTGCTGCTGCTACTCTTTTGGTTTTTTACAGTCCTATACAGCTGCTGAGAACAGCTGGCTCTTCCTTTTCTCATCATCTTATCTCACCTTGGAAATGAAGATTGTCTCACGTTTAGCTCTTACAATGGAAAGTACCATGAGTGCATTTGCAGCTTGGCTGTCCCTTTGCCAGGTCATTACCAAGATTCCCACTCATACAGGCCTTCATCCTTACACATACTGGGTTACCAGGTGAAAACTTTCAAGCCATCGAAAATGATTGGAAATTCTCCATCACAATGTTCTGTGGGAAAAGCAGCTTCCACAACATAAATATTTATTGTGAGAAAAGATCTATTTTGCCCAAAGTGAAACAAAAATGGAAGTGTTTTCTTACAACAAAATTGTGTCTTGTATCACATCCACTGGTCTCCTCAGGAAAGACTCTGTCCTTTGAGGGTTATTGTTGTCTTTCCTCAGCGTTGACTGACAGTGCCCTTATTGGAGGTACAGCCCAGCTCATAGAGCTACAGAGGTGAAGGCAGCGTTTGACATACAGCTTCTGTGTGACATCCTGGCATCCGCATTAACACTGCATCAGGTGAAAATGTAAATTGCTGACAGCCCTGCAAATGATTTTTCAGCACATTTTCATTTTTAAGGGTCATCATTACACTTGAAAAAATAATATAGGAAGACAAAAAACTTGACATCGGGGTCCTGTGTTTATTTTAACTTTGACAAAACCATGCCAATGTGTCCACTCCTGTAGCAGTTTATGAGTATGCCTATACAACACATACAACCTTTGCACATTGATTACCTTGTGGTAACAAGCTCAGAAGAACAGTACTGGTGTTAATTTAAGTGTTGGGATTTTGGCTGCATATAGCCTTTTTCAAATAACACACCACCTGAGAGTGAGCTGATGCCTCCCCTTTCATTTACATATGCCTGTAATTGAGCCATCTAGGAAATTCAAGGCAGAGACCTTGTAGTCCTACAAAAGGATTGAATGTCAGATGCAATAATAAAAATAAGAAAAGTTAGGAAGACACATTCATAACCCAACAGAAGTTGCAAGAAAGTAGATGAAAAAATTCAAGAACATTTCCTTCAAAATTGCAAAGTTTGTCCTTTCCACAGAATTATAACAGGCCCACGTCAATCCTGTTGTTAATTAAAATTTATGTTGCAGTGGATAGAAGATGCTTTTTCCTCATCAGCTTTTATTGACTGAAGTACAGAAAAATTAATACAATTTTTAAAATTGGAAGCTCGAAAGACTAAATTATGTCCATTTCTAATTTTAATTAAAAATACAAAATTTCTTATTGGATATAGGTAAACATATGAGTTCAGATCTGGTAAGACTGAAATATGCTATCCTCTAGACAAGTACTAACAACATTATTTCTCAAGTTATATTGAGTCAGACAAGCTATAGCTGCTTGCATATCCAGTTAAAAGTTGTCATGCAGAAAATTATACACCGTCTATGCTGTGTTCACATCTAATTGAGTAGAGTTGTTCCATGCTTGGTTTTTGGTTCTGATGCTCAACACAGACTTGCAACACCTAGAGCTCAATGACACTTTTTCAAAAACTCTGTTGTCCTCTTCCTGTACTACTACTAACAGCTGTGAAGTGTCAAATCACCATGCTACCTATATATTCAGGCAGTAAGTAGAGCTTATTTTGTATCTGCTGCTTGAAAGGAAATTCCCCAGAGGATTTTAGCCTGTGAAACAGGCTAGGAAACAGTGCTCAAAAATATAAGAATTGGTTTAATATGCTTGGAAAAGGGCAGATGTGATTATATTACTCCATTACACTTAGAGGAAAACTGAGGTATAAAGATATAAAATTACTTCATAAACCCAGAAATGAGTACTGTGAACATTTCACTTCTTTTTGTTTATCACTCCAACCACCTGGTAATCCCAGCAGCTAACTCAAACTTTTGGCTAGATTTTTCTTCTGGAAAACCATTCTTGCATGACATGCTCAATATGTAACCAAGTGGTTGTGTCAAGTAGGAAGCAACAATTTTATGACAACTTTTTCTGTATCACTCTCTCATAGTGCTCCAAACTTTATTATATGTAATGACATATTATTGAAACACCAAACTGCTTCCAGCAGTCACTACAGTTCTTTTTTTACTTCCCATCTCCATTATATGACTCTGATTTTAAAATGAGAATTTATAACAGACGCTTCCTTTTTTCATGTCAGTCCTGCCTTGGTGACTTTAACATGAAGCAATCTTAGCTAATTATATTACCATAATAATAGTTAATGCCTAGTGTTGTTGTTTTGTATTACTTTTAGGTTTCTTTATAAAGAAATTTGTTCAAACTAAAGTAGTTACTAGTTGTCAGATTCCATTGGGAAGTGTGACTCAACATCTAGTGCTGATTTTAACGCTTGAGTTCTGAATGAAGCCCATCTGTGGTTATGAAGAAGCACCTTGCCAACATCACTGTTATCAGACTATGATGGGAAATCACACATCAAGGTACCAACCCTATTTGATGTTGTTCTGTCACAGAAGTACTACAAATAATCTCTCTAAAGCTGTGTCTGTGTGTGTTATAGCATACACAAAGAAAAAAAGTTACCACATACTCCGACAAAAGAAAAACTACTACACACCTTCTTTACTTGCAGGAGACTGCAATTGCCATTCTCGTGAGCTAGAAGAATAATTTAAAATAGTAGTAGGTGAATTCCTTGTATTGAGAACAATGGGCAAAAAGATCATGTCAGTTTATATAGGTCCAAGAATTTATATACTATCTGTGTATCCTCCAGTAGTCTTTCTGGATAGATGAGAGTGATTGGTGAAACCTCTGGTAATAAGTCAGGGTATGTGAGCATGTACAAGAGACTGTATCTGTTCTGATTAGATGGTGTTTGCACTGATCGTCAGCTTTGCTATTCTGCTTCCACTTCACCATCTTGCTTTGTTCTGAATGTTTGTCTTCTTCTAAGACAATCAGTTGTTTGCCCATGAAGACCCATTTTAAAAGTCCATATGTTCATGTACACAAGTTGCCCAATGCTTAAACAAAAGTGTTATTTAATGCATATATACCCAGGACAGCTATTGCAAGCCATGTAGCTATTTAGTCCTTTTGATGCTTTTAATTCATTTGTACTCTTGCTAGCTCTTCACAGTGGAATGCACCCCTGCACATGGGTGTGGCTGCAGTCACAGGAATATGTTAATACAAGTACTGAAGCAAGTGGTGTTGCCCACCATGAAATACAAAACTGGATGTTTAGGCATCTCACTTGAGTTCCTTATTGCATATAATGCTGGCTGCTTTGTTAAGCTTTCAGTTTCAGGTTTTTAATGCTGCCTTGAAAAAACATCCTGTAATTTCAGCCAGACAACAGTTTTCAGTAGAAATGATCCCTTTGCGTCTTTCCAGGTTACTTAGACTCCTTTGATTTTCTGCTTCTTTCCTTGTTTTCCTAGAGTACCATCAGTGGATGGCAGTGATAAATGTAATGCCTGGTTCTTTCCCGATATTAACACCATTAAAAAGAAGTTCTCTGGAACAACTCATTGCTTTCTCCCAGGGACCCAAGTAAGTTGTGCTATGATACAGATTCTCTTGGCTTGTGAAACAGTGATTTTCAGACTCTGTGCAGAAAGTAGAACCAATAGAAAAAGAAATCAACAACAAAATAAAGACTTAAGGGAAGTGTTGGGGGCAAACAGAGACTCTCACTTGCAGCTTTCTAGTGTTGTAATGGGGCTTCATTGCAAAGAAAAAACTAGGTCCATCAATAAATGACGGGGAGTCCTCTGTGGAGTAATGTCTTTTTGCCACTCCCAGCTATCCTTGATGCAACAAAAAAAAATAAAGATAAAAATCTCCAAAGGATGAAAGCTTTACCAAGTTTGGATGGACAGCAAAAGTAGGTTCAGTGATAAGGTCACAGCTTCTGCCCTGCCCTATTCTAGCTGGCAGAGCAGCAATAGAAAAAATAGCCACCTCTATGCTAGACTAATGGGAAGACTGATGGTGTTAAAAATCTGAGCCCAAGTACGAGAAGAAAAATAGCTGTTAGTTTTATAAAATAAAGTCAGCGCTTTATTATTTTTTTCATTGGTCTTGCTTTTGACAAAACTCCTGTCAATAAAATGTTGTAAGCACTCTGAACAAAAGCTGTTTCTTGAAGAATGCTGGTCAAACTTTTTTTTTTTTTAAAGGAAAATATTATATCTCCAAAGAATAAAAGAAACCATTTAAGTAATATGATGGCAGGCTGGCAAACAGTACAAGGTTCATCATTCCCAAACACACTCTGTGCTATTGCTTTTTAGCTTAGATGTCACATTTCTGCTTCTTCATTACAAGGACTCTTTTCTATCACATGTGGATGTACTGAATAGTAGGGTGGTATAAAGATGCTCAAAATGGTTTTCACCAAGGGCTAGTGCTGCCTTTCATTTTTAAATCTCACATTGAAAGCTAGTTACAGACCACCTGGCTAGCCCAAGTAATAGGCACCTTTTCTAAGGATTGTCGTCTCCAATGGAGTTTAATCTGCATTGCTGTGCACTCCTTTTTACATTTACTCATGTGTGTCTGGAGACATGGTTCTCAGCTCCTCACACAGAGATGCTCAAGAATTTCTAATAAATAAATTCACTGCTGCAAAGCTGCTCCCCAACCATGAGAAACACAGAAAAAATTTTGGGAGACTACCAGCACATAACTATTTTTAATATATTATGTATTTTTATGTATTATTATAATTATTTTTACTGTGAGAATCATCACAGTCAGGATTAGCATGTAGTTCAACCATATGAGAATAAAAGCATGCTCAAAACAACTCTAAACACCTATAGCAGTTCCCCTGTGTATGCAACATGGGTCTGGACTTAAAATCCCATTCAGTTTGGGTTAACTGGGTAGTACAGGCTTACATTCTAGTCATAGTTTGCTTCTAACTTGCTACCTGGCATATGAGTGTCAGGCTAGCCACAATCTGACTAACTGGAACTTGGTATCATGTGCAAAATATTTCCAAGAATAGTTAAATACTTTGAAAAGCTTCCTCTTCTGAACTCTATCTCAGCTAGATTGGAACAAGCATGTAAACTAGTTCTAAATCTGGAAATAATATACTTCTATATTCCACTTTAATCACTGTAGTGTCTGCAGAAAGTATTTTGAGTCAGTGCTTGCACCTGTATCATTTTATAAGGGAAGTATATGCAATATAAAATCATTAACTTCTAGAGTAAGAAGCCACTAGAATCAGCAGTATCTGTGCAGTTAGCAACATTCAAAATCTGTACTGCTGAAATTAGTTCATTCAGAGCCATAGTTGCCAAAGTGAGTGCTCCATACAATTCAATTTCTAAACCTCCATTTACATAAAAAAAAACCCACAACAAAAAAACACAAAAAACCCCAAACAAACAAAAAAAAAAACCCCACACACAAAAAGAAAGAAGTAAATGCATGGAAGTTTTTATTCACATGTATTACTATGTCTTTGTAGTTTAATATTTTTTCTGCAAATTCACGGATTAAAGAAAAAAAATCTGCATCTGAAATTGTAGCAGTTAGTTTTGGACCTGTGATTTAGATGGTTTATTTCAGTGATTCTCAAATTCTTTGAAACATACACGCTTGCCATCATACTTTTAATTCAAAAGTATACAAAGGTGCTATTGTTCTGCAACCTACTGAAGACCATTTATGGCTATAGACCACAGTTTGGGAACTGATGGTTTATTCTCCTGAAAATAACTTTGTTGTACTAATGTAGTCTGCTGGGATACGGAATTGATGGCTTTGTTAATAGCTGTTGCCAGATGTTTAGTCTCTGTGTTTTCATACATTGAGTTTTGGAGCTAATTGCCTACAAGATAGTACAGTTTTGCAAGACTGTTGCCAACCAACAAAGAAGAGAGAGCAAACGATGGTATGGCAAAAGATGCTATGCTGATTTGAGCTCAAGACCAGACTTTTAATGACTGGAGCACCTGGACTCTTGGAGCACATGCCTAACACAACTGCTCATTTTCCGAAACACTCCTCTTCAGTTCAACATAAGCTACTGTGCAAATGTTACATTTTGAGTGACATTCATACTCTGTTCTAGAAAATATTTCCTCTGAATAGCAAAACAATTATTGAGCAAGAGTAGGAAACGTGCTTTTGGTTGTTAGTGCATTTTGTACTTGGAAATCTAAGTTTTGGTTAGCAGGAGAAGGAAAAGAACTCCCTCTTTCATTGTTTGACCATTTAAAATGAAATGTATAGATAGTTGCACCTTTGATGTGCAACTTACTCTTGTATTTATACTGTTTTAAAAGGTTCCAAAATAAAGGCCTATACATTAATTTCTTTCATCTTCAATATTTATTTTGGTAAGATGCTAAAGCTGTGCTTTATTTATTGCAAGTCATCCATACATAATTCTCTGTAGTTTAGAAAACTGCATCTAACATTTTCACCCCAACTTTTATAAATTACATTGATTTATTTCTGTCTCTGAGGCCTACAGCCATTTATTACAACAACAAAACATCCTCCAATTCTGGTGATCAAGGAACAAAGTCTACTCGTTTACTGTGTAGTGAGAATTGACAGATGGCCAAATAGGGTGATAGATTTGATTTTAATGTGTCTTAAGAGAGTAAATGAACCAAAGGCAATCTTCATCTCATGTGAAAAGTTGGATTTTTGTGTGGCTTTTCTGCAACAGTGAGGTGCAATTCTCACAGCACTTCATTGATTTTCCAATCAACCATGACCACTCAGATGGGAAAAAGCAGGGTCAAAGAATTTTTATAAAGGATTTTTTTTATTGTTTGTCTAGAACTGCACAAACAAGCCTGAATGTACATAAAATACTCTTCAGTGTTTTGTTGGGTTTTTTCCTCCTGTAAAAATTTTACAGATTTCATGGGTTATACATTTTTAATTCTGCATCAAATGAAGAGGTTTTGTCAAGAGAATCATTTACATCACAAAGATAATGAGGATAAAATTTCCTCACATCTCGCCACCTGTTATTTTAACATATATCATTGATAACAAAGCACTTTGTATTTTTTACTTTAAACTTTGAGTAGAGATAGTCTCCCTTTTTCAGGACATGAAATAACACATTGAGCAATGCAATAAGGCTGAAATGCAGTAGATCACAGTAGTTTTTCTATGCACGAGGCTCAAACAGCAATATATTTGTAGGCCCTTATGCACCACTGGATACACAAAAAGTAATTGTATGGTGTCAGATACTGTTAGTGTGTGACTTAGACCTCAGTGTGTTTGGGGACTGGTGAAGACTGTGTAAGGCAGGCTTGAAAGCTATCATATGGGAGCATAAACACTTCCAACCATGGGCAGCAATATCTCAGAACCAGTGACCACAACATCAATTTGGGATCTGAGTGTTTAGCAGAAGTGAAGTATTTACAAACTGCTCTTAAACTAATTGGTCTTTTTGAAATATCATTGCAGGTTCAGTGAAATAGTGATGGAGCGCTATAAGAGATATTACTTTCCAGTCAGATGACATGTCACATGGTACCTCTTTAGGTGGACACTGCCACCCAAAACGGTGAACCAGCAGTAGGTGGGCATGTGCCTACCCCACACTCTGTCTGAAAACTGAAACCTTCTCTCTTCTCTGAGAATACACAGAGCACTTCAATCTGTCTTTGTATCATGCCTTACCATGTGTCATACACATTCACTGCATATATAGTAATGGTTAGTATTTTCTTGGTGTTTGGTATAACCCAGTATTTTGGCATAGATTGAGCAGCTAACATAAAATCCTACCCTATTGAGGGAGAAATTATGATCCTTTCACTAACTGGAGAGGTGCTGAATGCCTTCTTTGCCTCTGTCTTTACTCCTGCAGGCTTTCCCCAGGAGCCCCTGATCCCTATAGCCCCAGAAGAAGTCAGGACAAAGGAGGAGTTTACCTTGGTAGATAAGTATTGGGTTAGGGATCAGTTGAGCAATCTGGACATCCATAAATCAATGGGTCCGGATGGAATGCACCCAAGGGTGCTGAGGGAGCTGGCAGAGGTCATTGCTAAGCCACTCTGCATCATCTTCGGTAAGTCATGGGCAACAGGAGAGGTGCCTGAGGACTGGAGGATAGCAAATGTCACTCCAGTCTACAAGAAGGGCAAGAAGGAGGACCCGGGTAACTATAGACCGGTCAGCCTCACCTCCATCCCTGGAAAGGTGATGGAACAACTTGTCCTTGGCACTATCTCTAGGCATATCAAGGATGAGGGGGTCATTAAGAGCAGTCAACATGG
>VZRW01006201.1:0-58529 GCA_013398125.1 Aegotheles bennettii | reverse complement strand
AGAGAGGTTCTCCTCCCCCTCTATTCTGCCTTGGTGAGGCCACACCTGGAGTATTGTGTCCAGTTCTGGGCCCCACAGTTCAAGGACATAGATAGCTGCTTGAAAGAGTCCAGCGCAGAGCCACTAAGATGATTAAGGGAGTGGAACATCTCCCTTATGAGGAGAGGCTGAGGGAGCTGGGTCTCTTTAGCTTGGAGAAAAGGAGACTGAGGGGTGACCTCATCCATGTTTATAAATATGTAAAGGGTGAGTGTCAGGACGATGGAGCCAAGCTTTTTACAGTAATGACCAATGATAGGACAAGGGGCAATGGATGTAAACTGGAGCATAGGAGGTTCCATGTGAATACCAGGAAGAACTTCTTTACTGTGAGAGTAACAGAGCACTGGAAGAGGCTGCCCAGAGAGGTTGTGGAGTCTCCTTCACTGGAGACATTCAAAACCCGCCTGGATGCGTTCCTGTGTGATGTGTTCTAGGTGACCCTGCTCTGGCAGGGGGGTTGGACTAGATGATCTTTTGAGGTCCCTTCCAACCCCTAGGATTCTGTGATTCTGTGAAGTGGGCTAACTATTTTTCTCTCCATCTGCGGAAGGAATTTGGACACCTTCTCATATTTCATATATGTAAAAATTGATTTTTAAAATTACTACACATTTCAAAATAAAAGGCTGCAGTTTGAACTTTGGAGGTGAGAACTGATATTCAGAAACAAAATTGTCTCTAATTATCCACCTGCAAATCATGTTAAGACACTTGAAGGACAGTCCATAATCTCTTCTACTTACCAGTCAGAAGGCTACAGTTATCCAGTGTACTAATGAATTAACATTACTGTATTTTTTTTCTTCTGATACTCATTTTTCTGCTCACCTCTATATAATAATATGCATTTATATTCCCCAGTATTTTTAAAAGAAATTATGTGTGCAAAAAAAAATTCCCTTTGCATTGAACTTTTTAGAAATATAAACTTATGAAGAGCTTTGGATCAGGTTTTAAGTGCTTACAGTGAGAGATTGAAAGAAAGCATTTAAAAATTGAGATTAAAATCCTAAAACAGCATAAAGGAAGTTTGTTCTTTTCCTCAAGTACTGTTTCATTCTTGCAATTATAATCACTCCAAAAATAAATATCAGTAATATCTAGTAAGTACTGTTCATCCTAAAAAAACCCTTTAATATTTCAAACCTGTCATATGTCCAAAATATTTCTCATATGGATGCCTTCAATTCAAAGAAATTAAACTTGGTAGAAAAGGCAGCTGGTCTGTCTTCCTTTCATGTACCTTTGTTCGTACAGATGATGCATTAGACATAAGAGTGTTCCTGGTTTTTTGCAAATACAGTATGTATTAGACATCTGGAACCACCTCCTATACATGGAACGTTTATTTTATTTTATTGTATTCTAAAACTATTTAAAAAGAGAATTAAGCTTTTTTAAAAAAATCATATACTTTCTTTTTTGGAGGGAAATTCACATAAGTACACTTCATGTGATCAGAATTCTTGCCTTGACTGCGGTGGGAACATGACCCTCACTAACAGGTCGTACCACATGCAATTTGAGTTGAGAAGAAGGATATGGTAATTTTGATACTGTTTAATGATAACACCTCAAATATGATAAAGGCAAATAGTCAAAAAAGCTGTATTTCCTCAATATGAGTGATACTCATATTGTTCAAATATCTGTTGGAAAAACTCCTGAGTTACAATAATGAGCCATTTATTCTGACATACTTGTTCCTTGAGGACACTGTAAAGAAAATCTGTTTGTTTCTTTTTTTTTTCTGAAATATCCTGCTTCCCCAGTAATAAAGGAAGCAAGGAAGAAAGGTGAGCAGGGTAGAAGGCAGAAAGACCAGAAGGTAGGGAGGAAGAAATTATGCAGCTTTTGAACTAACTGAAACTTGTGAATAACAACATTTTCATCCCCAAGTTCACAGAAATTGTGGTAAGTCATAGAACCACTATGACCAAATTTCAATATTAAAAGGCACAGAAAAGAATGTTTCTAATATTTCAAAGCTACAGTAATGTCTATATTGTATGTCTAGTTCTCTAAATTTTTGTCACTTGGGTCCACGGCAGATTCTGAAGTCCCAGAACATGTACACTGGATCCCCATATGTTCTAAAAAAAAAAGGAGCATGCTACCTAAACCAGCAACACGAAGTCCTCAACTGCTCATGCACATCAATGTTCCTGGGTAATTTATTTTTTTTAAAAAATCTAGTGCCTATATCAGCCCCTTCCAGTATGGAAGCAGAGTAGCTGAGATTACCTACCAGCCCATGTTTAGAGTTCTCATACAGGATGAAAGAGATCTGCATTCAGTTTCCTCCTCTGTCGTAGGGGATTTGAGTCCACATGTCCCACAGAAAGGTTGTAGACAGAGAGTAGAGTATTAAATACTAGTAAAAGTAATCAAAGGTGGAGTTTCTGCATATGTTCTATGGAAACTTCTATTTTGTGTAGTATAATCATCACTGAGCCAACTCAAAAGTGCAAAAGTGCAAAAATTACATTATAGTCCAGTTTTTCCCACCTCTGCATTCAATTTTCTGTATTTATGCGTAATGAATAACAAAGAAACAAAAATTAATGGGAGCAGAAACCAGAATCCAGAGCTTCATTTTCTCAAGCAAACCCTTCATTTAATTCCTAGGAAAAACTGCTTTGAGTATGCCCACCAGATTAGGCTCCATAAGCAAGATGAGCCAGCAAATAGGGTAAAGTTTATGCAGAATTAGGGCTAGTGTTGCCATGTCAACAATATTAGATGAATAGAAATAAACTATGACAGGAATCAGGAAGAAGCTGTAGGAAGTTCTAGTTTTCATGGATCACGTGGCAACTGCTGCTGCCCAGCTGTGCCAGTTTTGTCACTGGCACATCAGAGCAAGCAGCTCTTTGAAAGGAAAAATTGAATAAAACTGAATGAATTAGGTGAAATAATAAAGTCTCAACAGGTCAGCTGGACCTTGAGAAAAGATACTCAGGACTGGATTTAGCCGACCAAACATAGACATAATCATAGATGAGGGCAGCATAGATACCTTCAGACATTTTAGTCTTCTAGACACCTTTTATCAACAATGGAGACAAATAGGCTTCTCTATAGAGTAATTTATTTCATCTTCAACTCAGTGTGCCATACAGATGAAACTAACCATGCCCTAAACCAACTTGTTTCTCTCCTACCTATGAAGATAGCCTGGGTTCACAAGCTTACATGTGACATTAGTGGATTGCCAAAATGGAAATCTGGTCAAATCCAGTGGGGACTTCTGGATTATAGGGTCCTGGGTAATTAATTGCACTTATTATATCTATCTAAAGTCAGATTTGTTTAGGTTGTGAATTTTTATGGTAATTAAACAGAGATTCAATATCTAGGCTCAGGTCAAGTCTTACGGTACTCTAGATACACAACCTATGAAATGTCAGTATTTTTGCTATATCTACTTAACTGTGTCAGATCCATCTCAGTTTAAAGACTATGCTGTAATCATAGTTTGTTATCATTTCATGAGATTGCCTTGGAGGAAGGATGATCTAGCATCATGGAGGAAATGCTTTCATTCTGTCCAATTTGCATCCACATTCATGATGCTTTTCTGGAAGGTCTCTTGTTTTACTATTATTATTATTATTACTGGCATGAAAATATGCACCAGGTTTTCAGTTAAGGTATGCAAAGTTCTCTTTCTCTCTACCTTTAAAATTTTCTGAGAACCTACTGATACTCGAGGCACTGCCACAGTGAAGACAACATGCTGTTTTGTTCTGTAGTTACCTGATAGTTCCTTTCAATTTGTCTTGGAGCAAGGTTTTGTTATTCGTTTGGGACAATTCGCATATTGTTTGGAACGATGCACACTAATGCCATGACATTCAGAATAAATAAATGGCAGTAATTTTCAACCTCACTAGTTATTTGGATATATCCAATTATTTGCATGGGCAAATGTGTCTGCGTGTATGTGTAATAGTGACTAATAATCCCTATCCTGTTATTGACCCATCGTCTACACTCTGATTGAACTCAATAGGAAATGTTCGTGCAGAATAATTGTGAAATCAAACTAAGCATATAATTAAAAGATAATCTGTAAAAATTAGAAATTTAAATACAGAAACACATGCACAAGATATATTTCCTAAAATATCTGTGCTGTTGACATGAAGAGGAATGTTTGTTCCAGGTTCTTAATTTTGAAAACTTTCATACTTGCCCATGTTCCTCAGGTCTGTGCTTCTGTCTGTTGCTTAGTGCCTTGAATCATATAAAAATAATTTTCAGATCATATTCTAAGCAATACTGTTCCTCCTAAGCATAGAGTTTTTGTCACAATACATTTATATCCCAGATAAACTTTCCCCAAATATTATTTTGGAGACATAGACATGGTTGCTGTTAATGTTTATTTAGTCAATAATAATCTTTACAAATCCTTAAGAAGCTGCATGTTACCAGTGCGTAATTTCTCATTTGTTAGTTAATCATCCTGATAAAAGCCTAGCTCAGAGAAGCTCCAATAAATCAGTTATTAGCCACAGTAAATACTGGCTTAGAAGGAAACATCCAGATAATAAATGGAAAATAACACCATGCCGATAAACTGTAAACAACAAAATTATTTTTATTTTATAAAAAGAGAAAGGAAAAAAAGGAGCAGACTCATGGATCTGTGATGCCTGTGTTGCATTCAGCAATTCTGCTGATAAAGGATTCAAGAGAAGGACCTACCGGGGGGAAACTAAACCAGAGTTACAAAATCAGTATAGGCTGGTGAGATGCTACCATTCATCTGTTGGTTGATTACAGCCTATACATTCATATAAAAGGTTTTGGTTTTGCTCAGCCCACATCCTCACAAACCCTGTTTCTCTTCAAAGACAAAAAACTATTGAAGAGTTTGCTGCTGTCACTGCTGCAGGAATTTGATGAGCCTTACTTAGAAAAGTGAAAATTCAAGAGGCAGAGGATAGCAGGCCTTAAATGACAATGAGATAATATTATGAACAAATGAAACAGATTACTCAAATAAGAGTCAAAAGACTGGAAATAGGGAAGAAAAATATTGGATAGTAATTGAGAAAATGTTCTGGTGATAAAGTCAGGAATCGGGCACACACGCTGAAAGATTGCAACCATGTCATTAGTGGCCTTACCATAATGAGCCAATCCTGCAGAATGCAGAGAAGGAATCAAAGTCACATGCAAAAAGTCTTATTTTGACTCTTTAAGCCAATCATATTAATTCCTGATATTTTACCAAAAAAGGAACAGAAAAATATTAGAAAATATTACTCCATCTAATTTGTAAAATGGCAGTTACCAAGGCTTTCCAGCATGAGCCAATATAAATGAAGTCTACCCACCCAAAAATTCCCTGGGATGCATTAACTGATGAGAGAACCACATTAAAATACTGGACTCATTATGATACCTTTTCATGACAAGATGATGTTATACATTTCTTAAACAGCAAGAGTTCGAAACATTAATTTAAGTATAGGTTTAACTAATAATGTACTTAATTCACATTATTAATTTGCTGGAATACATAAATATATATAGAAGGAAAGAGGATGCTTCTAGTAGCTAAATCATCTTAAGAAGCATCTGAAAAATATAGGAATGAACCAGGCACAGAACAGATTTTTGGTAATCTCTCCCATAAACACAAATTTATAATACAGTATCATAAATTTCTAAGAGGACAATTTAAATTTGCATGTTATTTACTCAGCATAACCATTCCTTTGGAAACATTAGAATTTCCCTTGTATATAAGTATTCACATTATTTTAAAAATGTGTATTATTTACCCAATAGACCATAAAGGCTACATGCGGAGCAGTTTCAGAGATCCAGAACATAATAATGTCTGGGATAAATCTAGTTTGGAGTCATCTGAGTACATTAAATGATTAAAAAAATATGTACACACGTGCATTTGATTTGGTTTTTAAACAGTTATAGAAAAATTATTTTCCTCACCATTCATGGCTACCTCGAAATAACAGAACAGACTATGTGCTATATTATCCCGCCATGTGATTATGAGAGTTCTACATGTAGCCAGGGGAAAATCTTATTCTTGATTTACACTATAGATTTATGCCCCAAAAATTAAAGACTATTTTCAGTTATAGAGACAAAAAGCCTCTAGAACTACCATCTTTGTTTTGGTCCCTGTTATTGCTCACTAGCCCTAAGTGCGAACTTCGGCATAGTATACAGTGACTGTTAAAGACCTGATGATTCACTAGGTACTGTTCAAAGGCTCCACAAGATGCAAGGCTATCTGTTCTTGACTCACTTGAGGTGAAAAGTTGCTGCAGAGGTCTGTTAAGAGCTGAATTTCAGCTATTAAATATTCACTACAAAGTACCCTTTGATAATCAAAAGAAGTAGGAATTGTCCGCAGAAATGTAGTAAATAATATACAGTTAAATTACAGCTGGCTCATGATTTATCATTCATGAAGAATGAAATAAGACGAAAAAAATCCAAACAAGTCCAAATATGCAAATAAACCATCAAGATTTTCTCAATTCTGATTAAAGTCACTGAGATACAAAAAAGCTCAACAATAACCATACCCAATGAATGTTATCTTAAATGCAGAAAATTACTAAATGCACTGTATTCCCACAAGCTGGTATCTCCTACCCAGTTCTCACATGATGAATTCATACAATGACTTTATGCTGGTTTTGGTGGGATTTTTTTAAGGCATTGTATTCTGAAGTCATGAGGTTCAAACAAACTTTTTACTTTAATATTATGTTAGTTGTTATCCCCAAAAGATGCTTACTTACTGCTGCAAGATACCAACATTAGCAACACAGTGATGTGAGAGCAATTTACTTCTTTCGTAGTATGAAAGAACAGTTCAGAGCATCTTATGGGTACCTTGTTCAGTAATCTCTGTCACAGCACAAGCAGGTCTACATTCAGAAAATGAATAATGATCTATGTTCACTGGTAGAAAGACCTTCTCAGCAAATCAGAACAGACCCTATTATGTCTCTTAAAAAAAAATAAAAATCAAACCACAAAAAAACAGGAACACATCAGAAGCATAGTCTTCTGGCAGAATAGCCAGAGAAATGTGAGATTGGCCCTTAAGGGAATTCTTATTCTCAAGTGGATGTAAATGTATTCATCAATGCAAAGAAATGCATAGTGTGTTATATACACAATACATTAATAAATAGCCAGGCATTAAAAAATAATGAGATTTTCTATGAAGCAATGTCCTGTGGTGTTTAGGGTCATAAAAAAGACAGTAAAGGAAGGGGGTGGGGGGGAAGATTATGTGGAAAATCTGATTAAAATACTGAAACCCCATCCTATATGTAAGATACAATAAATATTTCAGTGGCTAACTGTAAACAAAAGAACAAGTGCAGTAAAATGTAATTAAAAATGTAAAAGTGTGGGGAGTGATTTATTTTACCACAGTGATATTAATATTAAAAATGGTATGTAAATAGATATCAAGGTTCTGCTGCAGAAACAGTGGAAAATGGCTGTTCATTTTCTATAATGAGCTTTCATCTTTTTGATTTTCACTTTAAGTACTTCCAGTGATTTATGAATAATGATCATTGGAAATGAATAATGGTCATTGGAAAGCTCTAGCAAAGCTTCCAATTCTGATACTTCCTAACAGATATTACTTACAGTTTGTATGCTTTTTACAGCCTGGTCAATAGGTTTAACACAGAGTATTTTGGCAGAAACATAGTTTTTTTTCACACTTCTGTCTTGTCATGTAAAGAGCATGAGGCTTCCTTGTGGTTTGTGAGCCACAGGCCACGATATGGGAAGACAATGTGTTCTGGCTCAGCAGCAGCTGGCACTCCACAGGCACAACAACTTTTAACGTGTGAAGCATGCTGCCACCACATGCATAGCTTTTCTACTTTCATTTCATCATGCTTAGGTCTATCAAACAATTTCCTAGCAAGGAATCCTCTCCATGTAGCCTTTACCTTTGAAACACGTGGTACTACTAGTGAGACCAAGCTCTGGTTTTGCATCTGGGCTTGTCAATGTTGCTGCTAAAAAGTACCTCAGTCCCCTCCTGACAATGACAAATTGGCTTAATGAGTTAGAGAATATCACAGGAAATTGTGGCTCATGTTAAAATAATTGCACTTCTGCCAGCCCAAGTGTCAGGCTGTAAGTTCCACTTATCCACGGCTTTGGGGTTAGATAATGCAGCAGAAATTTGGCACTGGACCCCTGCTTTTTGAGAGTGCAACACAGATCCAGCAGATGGGATGTGATGGCAACAAACAAGTGTTATCTGTTTAGAAATTATAGTTAGAAATTCAAGCTATATAAATACTGGAAAGGATCCATCATTGCTATGACTGTGCACATTAGATTTAAGTTAAAAACATATCACAAATAAAGCCTTAAGTATAGAAATGCAATTTCAGTATAACCAGCACTTCTGATAACACAGGCAATTTAATAGATCAAATTCTTTCTTCTTCCAATAACTTCTTATCCTTCCAGTTCCAACTCATTTTCAAACACCCAAGGGAAAAAAAAGACTACACAGCGTGACCTGGAAGGCTACAAATCTGGGCTATTCTAGAACAAAGTAAGGTGAGAGGAACAGTACATTTTCTATGAAAATGCAGTTTCACTGAAATCAAAGTGCTGGAAGGAAAAAGTGTAAATGGGAAACAGCTGAACTAAATAATTTAAGCTTTCTCACTTCATTATCTAATTCTTTGACATTACTGAAATGAAATAAAATAACAGGACAAATATGCATTCTATTGATACCTGACTGAATTGTTTTAAATTTTGTATGCCATACAAAGAAACATATTAACTTTTCTTCCAAACCATCTTATTTTGCTGTTCTGAATCTCTTCTTCCAGCTACTCCTTCCTTCTTTCAAAACATTAATGAATTTTCTGCTCTACCTTCTTTCCTGATACCATGTACAAGTGTATACTGCAGCTACCTTCTCAGTCCCAAGATAAGCAGAGACAACCATGATGACAGAATTCTCCTAGATGTTGTTAGGAAGGAATACAAAGTTTGACCCTCAGACTTTAACACATTTACTAGAACTCCCTGGAACTCAAATGCAGAGACTTATCAAGTTTAATAAGGCTGTACGTGAAGGTCATTGGGTCACACTAACAGGGCACATAATGGGACCAGGCTTCTGAGAGTCCTAATAAGAGTATATTCTGTTCCACTTGGGTAAGAAAAGACTGAAATTTCAAACTCTTCAAAAGACTCTGATTACCAGAAGTCACTTTAACATATTGTCTAGAGAACAGGGAACAGCTTACTGGTTTAAAAACTTTGCAGGCTTCACAGCAGAAGTTGGTAGAGAAGCAAATTTCTATTAAAGAGGTCTTTTTTGGTAGTTTTGGTACTTGTAGTATGAAACATAATAGTTGCTCTGAAGTTTTAAAAAAATCAAGAAAAAACAGAGCAAGAGAGGAAGAGAGGAAGAGAGGAAGAGAGGAAGAGAGGAAGAGAGGAAGGAAGGAAGGAAGGAAGGAAGGAAGGAAGGAAGGAAGGAAGGAAAAAGGGGGGGACAAACAGGGGGGGAGAGAAATGCTATTAATATTTAAACCACAAAATTTAAATTTCTTTTTGTTGGGCCAAAGAAAGAAAATAAGTTTGTCCAAGAAATTTCCTACAACATTTTCTTCAAAAGAAGTACTACCAGATCCTGCTCATGATCCTGCTGAAGCCAATAGAGGGTATGCCTATGAGTACTAGCGTGAGACAGTATGCATAACTGATCTGGACAGTTTGTAAAAACATGCAAAATCTGATATTACAAATTGTTTATCATCACAAGGTTTCATTGCTGAAAGCAGAAGATATGAGAATATTTTTCAGGAATAAAGTAAGTTTCTTAGAATGAGCTCAGTGCCTGGTTTACTAGCTTGTTTCAGTTGTACCATGTAAGGTACTCATAAACCAAATGATTGCTCCAATGAAAAACACAGTGAAATCACTTTCTTCTATGCATGTTTTAATATTGTAGTGCTTGATCACATTCCAGGGTACTGAGCTCAGTACTGTCTGTGAGGGTCATTCTCCCTCTCATTCTCTTGCAAAGACAAAATAATGCATTCATTGTGGTATTTTGGTTTGGTAAGTTTCTTGTTCTTATTGTTTTGTTTTCAATATGTTCTTACTGCTATATGTTTATATTAGAAAAAGTAAGATCTAACACAAGTTCATGGCACTTGTTGAGACTGATGATAATACTCAGCCTTGCGGACTTCAAACCCAATGTCAAAGGTCATCCACCAACACATTTCTGAGGTGTCAGCCATTGTATTCCTCCTAAGTTCTAGGTCACATTTTTCATATTTGTAAAGCTGAGGCAATTAAGTGTCTTTGAAGAAAAAAATGCAATCTCAAATGTAACCAAAATATTAAAAAAATAAAAGAAATATTTAGAAGCCATGCAAGTGTAGCTTCCAGGATATGGACTTAACAGTATGATGTTCAAAATCACAAAAGATAACATTAGCAAATATGAGTATTTAACTCCCCTGTAATTCTTTTTATTCTATCCTCCCACAACACCACCTTCCCAGAATTTCAAAAGATTTATTTGTTTTCCCAAAACCTACCTACATGCAGAACATGTAGGCCAGCTGATGGAAGACTTTTTATGAGGAAAGATTATGCTTAGTTATTTCAATGTAATTGCAAAAATAAATGGAAAATAATACATTTACAATTGCACTTTGAGGTTGTTATTTCTTTGTCTCATGCTCACAAATACCAAGGCAAATCTGTTGGATGTCACCAATGGCACTCAGTTGTGTTAATATGAAAAGAATTGGTTAATACATTAAGACCGTATTATATAGTTAATATCTTCCTAGAGCAGAAAGCCAACATTAAAAATGCTATAGTGTAAACTAGATGCTTTGATATTATATTTCACAGAAAGCATTTCAGAGGAGTGGAAATGAAAGAAAGAAAGGTCATTCATGATGTATTTACATTAAATTAGACAAAAGAAAAACAAATAGAGAAACTCTCTGACAAAGGAAAAACTGTCTTCCAAATACAATTTATTCAATCTCTTTACTCATCAGATGGGTGTTTTGATTTGGTACATGGTGTGGCAATGTATTTCAGACTCCTTTCCAGTCATGTTGTGGTGCTCTTGTCCACTCTGTAGTATCTTCAGAATCTAACCTGTACTACTGTTATATTTCTCAAGAAATTTTGTATATTTGCAGTATTGAAAAATATATCAAACTTTGTCATTTGTAGAGATTATTATGATAGAAAGGAATTGATAACTCTCCATTGCAGAACAAATACAATTATGAAGAAGACAAACACTGAGTGTTTGATCTTTCACATATTCCTGGAATGATCCTTCTTATGCTTGAAACACTTATGCGCATGTATGACTTTGTCCTCATAGAGTCTGAACTAAGGTTTACTTGCAAAGTTGCAGTAATGAGCAGCCATAAGTATTTACAGCATCAGAGCCTAGTGATAAGTGGCTGAATTGCTAAAAAATGAAATTTTATTGTCCTTGAAGAGTGCTTCTAGTTCACTCTATCAGAAGCTTTCTTTTTGTTTCAAAGGAGACTTAGAGTTTTATTCTCTGAGAACTCATCAAACAAGGCATTCCTAAGCTACCATCCTCCATCAGGATGGAAAAAGGCAAAGTCTGAAGTTACTACAGTCTGATGGAGCCTCCAGACAGTTCCATTTCTTTAAAGGGAGAAGAGGTGAAGTTATTATTTCTGTATTTAAGTCAGTTGTAAATCAAATTCATATATGGACACATTTTATCATTTCTAGCACATCCTGTTTGACAATGGACAAAGACATCTGCCCTAGCTGGGGCTTCCCAAATGCCTGTATTATGTACTTCTTATGACTGAAAAGATATTTGAAAACTGCAGTGCTCTGGTAACCATTCTCCTTGTAATTCTTCATAATTTCTACTGTGATATACTGCAATGCTGCAATTTCTTGTAATTTCTACCATGATATGCAGCAAGCAAGTGAGGTCATTGTTCTTGAACAGCTTTTTATTTGGAGTGTATTCTCTATGTAATTATGCTATTAAATATACAATACCATGGATTATAAAGGAAAAAAAAACACAACAAGTTGGCCAAGCTACTGAATCACTTTGAACTGAATGCAACCAGCAAAATTTGAGCAAGGTAGATAAATCATAGAATCACAGAATGATAGAATGGTTTGGGTTGGAAGGCGCCTTTAAAGGTCATCTAGTCCAATCCCCCTGCAGTGAGCAGGGACATTTTCAACTAGATCAGGTTGCTCAGAGTCCCATCCAACCTGACCTTGAATGCTTCCAGGGATGGGGTTTCTACCATCTCTCTGGGCAACCTGTTCCAGTGTTTCAGCACTCTCATTGTGAAAAAATTCTTCCTAATATCTAGCCTAAATCCACCCTCTTTCAGTTTAAAACCATTACCCTTTGTTCTATCACTACAAGCCTTTCTAAAAACCTTGTCCCGTTCTTTCTTATAGGCTCTTTTTAAGTATTGACAGACTACAAAATGTCTGCCCAGAGCCTTCTCTTCTCCAGGCTGAACAACTCCAATTGTCTCAGCCTACCTTCATAGTAAAGGTGTTCCATCTCTCTGATTATTTTTGTGGCCTTCCTCTGGACTCACTCCAACAGGTCCATGTCTTTCTCATGCTGAGGACACCAGAGCTGGACATAGCTGGTGGAGTTCATGAGAGCAGAATAGAGTGGGAGAATCACTTCCCTCAACCTGCTGGACATTATAGAGGAATAGAGTTCCAAACTGTTAAACCTGGATCAGTCAGAGCAAGACTTGGAAATTTAAAGACATGGAAATTAATTTTGCTTAGATAGAAAATTTTTAGTTTCAAAGCTGACCTATCCCTGAAGGGAGAGATTTTTTTAAAACGGCACAAAAACATGTATATTTGGGAGTACAAAACCCAAGACATTCATGAAGCTGACAGTGTTACACACAAAAAAATTGTGAATCCCATAGGAACAATATTTAGACAGTTTTGCTGGACAGGTTCTGTCCTGAAATATGTCATGAAAGAAACATCACCAAGCTTATTTTGTTAAAGGTAGACAATTTAAAGAGGTGCCTGAGGCTTACAATAATTTTCCCTATTATCAGAATTGATCTAAGATCCTCATGTCCTGATAAGCTTTTAGCTCTGCAACATTTGCCTCAGTAGGCTGGAAATGTGAAAAGTTTCATATTGCAGCAAAAGCCTGCAATAAATTTCACTACCTTTGCCCTTTACTGTGTTTTGCCATTTGATTATCTGGCACGCTTCAACTCCTCTGTACAGGTCCAACAACTTTGGGAAAGGAGGAGGAATGCCTACCGGAATGTCTCGTCAGTCACAGTACTGAGTATATAAAAGGTTAAAGAGAAACAACATTCAACTGTCTTCCATGGGCAATGGTAGCTAATCAAATTTCATGTTTTGTTCTTATGACAGAGTCTGCCAGAATGTAAAATGCCACAACACGACTCCATTCTTGTGACAGCAGCTGTAACAAAAATGGGAAACAACACAAAGAACCCATTCTAGACTTGCAATTTTTAGATGGTAATCACTTCACTCTTTTTGGATTCTGTAGTCAAGAGCTGTCTGGCCTGCTTTCTTAAAAAGAAAGAATTCATACTCTGTCCTTATAGCAAAACAATCACAGTTAAGCCTGTTCTCTCAGGTTATGTGGTTTCATCAAATCTGGTCTATAAAAGGTGTTTGTCTTCTAAGAAAAAAGGGTACAATGGAAGTCTTTCAATTTACATTTTTCTTGGCCTACTGTGCAAATAACTAAAATAATTTTAGTTGTCCAAAATAGAAAGGAACAAAATTTACAATCCACATTATCAGTTACCATTGCTTATTGAGTCAGTACTGTTATGGATAAGGCTAGGAATTGCTAATTTTTCAAGTGCTGCTATCCAGTAGAGTGTACAGTATATAATAAAATAATACTTTTAATGGCCAAGAAAAACATTTCAAATTTTAAAAAGTGCAATGCTCATTTAAGCCACAGAGCTTCTTCTGTGTCTTTGAAATCTTTTAAGACAGATCCTCAGTCTGTATGCTAAAGATTCACCCATCTTTATCTCTTGACAGTACATGTCTTTTACTCATACATCGGAGCACTGACAGAGCACTGGAACAGGCTGCCCAGGGAGGTTGTGGAGTCTCCTTCACTGGAGATATTCAAAACCCGCCTGGATGCGTTCCTGTGTGATGTACTCTAGATGACCCTGCTCTGGCAGGGGGGGTGGACTAGATGATCTTTCGAGGTCCCTTCCATCCCCTTAGATTCTGTGATTCTGTGATCGGTCTTCAGCAATGGCATCCATACATTCGCAGTAGTTCATTAAGCAACGTGCCTTACAGTTGTGAAAGTGAATTCAACTCTTTCTTGTATTCTTCTGTGTAACAGAGTGGTTAACAGGTGGGTTTTAGAGACACGTTTTAGTAAGAGACAAGAACTTTATTAGTCTGTTGTTAGTAATACTCAAATTTTCATAAGTTAGTTTTAAGTTTTGAAAGGAAAACAGGTAATTTAACTTAATCTCCATATTCAAAAACTACATCTTCATAAATCCATTGCGTAACATCCAGTCAAAGATATAAAATGATAACAAATCAGGCATATTCTGTATTATAAAGACAGTGATGCCTGCTCATACTTTGTGGGAAATAAATGACTGTACAAAGTGCAAAGCAATGGACAGCTACACCATAGACAACCTAGCTATAGGGGTATACTACCACAGCGAGCAGCACTTATGAGGCAAGGAAAAGCATATTTTCAAGGCTTCTCAAACATCCATTAGGCTGACATGATAAAGAAGAAAAAAAAACCCAAACCAACAGAACTGAAATGCAACTGAGTGATGTTTAGATCAGATAAATTAGGGCAATATTTATCAGGTTTGGTTGGATAACAGTAATAAGATGTAGCCTTGATAAAAGAACTCTTAACACTGCAGCAAACAAAAGGACTGTAAATGAAAGAACATATGGCCCGAAATAATTTTCTCAGTATTATTTACGAGTCATTATTTGTCTCAATAGGCCTAAATTTTTGTCTGTATATGAATTCAAACAGGCAAATACAATCACATACTTAATTATATTAACAGAAAAGGAAGAAAGGGAAAGCAGTTGGAGATATCAAATCAGCAAGCATTTTTGAGATTAATATTCTTCAGAGGAACCTGATTCATTTGACTGTAAGACATAAAAGCAGCTACATTATGGATACTCTGAGGACACTGATAACCCTCTTTGACAGCATATAGCATACTTTTTGAGATCCGCTGATGGCAAACAAAATTCATTTATCAACCCTTTACTACAGAATTTTCTACTGTGTTTGCTTCAGTACTGCTGAGGAAAAACTTTCAGTTGATTGACAATATTTATTTAACTCTCTGGTATATTAGAAACTAAACTTACTTCATAGCTTTACATAGAGTTCAGCCAAGTAAATAAGTCTGTCCAATAAAATAACTGCATATAGAGTATACCCAGATGACCTGCCTTCAGAGCAGCCATATATTTATAAACATTAAGCTAAGTGTTTTGCTCAAACTGGATTGCTCTGTTGAAATACTGAGCTTTAAAATATAGCTCAAGAAATGTGTAGAGTACTTTTGAAGTTCTGGCTTTTATTAATTTCTGACATTCAAAATTAAAGTTTTAAAATTAATTAGTTTTTACAAAAATGAACCTGATTTGAATAGTACTTTTATTCAAAATATGCTTTATTTATGAAAGAAGAAATAATCTATAGAAAGGCATATATTACCTGTGTTGTCACCGATACAACAACATATTTTCAGAAACCAATGCAATATGTGGGAAGAGAGGAAATCATTATAACACAAAATATTGGCAAATGTACAAAATAAGCAAAGATGTATTGCTAAATTATTCATGGATACACAGACTTTAGGGTCAGAAAGTCAATTGTACCAGTAGCTTGACCTCATATGTAACATGAGCAATCAAATTCCATACTTACACCAAAGTGAACTCCAAAGCCTCTGTTCACTAAAGCAATTCTTTCAGAAAGACATCTAGTTTTGATTTATAAAGACTTCAAAAGTGGCAGAACTTAAAATTTTCTATGGTAGTTTGTTTCAATATTTAGTTATCCTTGCTGTTAAAAATGAGTACCAAACTTTTTATTTGAAGCTGAGTATCTTTAAGCATTACCAATTCGTTCTTGTTATGCTGGTTCTTTTCTGTCCCGGATTGAAGAGCCTTTAGTACCAGTTATTTTTCCTCATGTAGGCACTTACACACCATAATCAAATCACTCCTTGATCTTCTTTCTGATAATCTAAGCAAGTTGAACTTCATAAATATTATATTACAACACATTATTTTCAACTCGCAATCATTTTAGAATATCCTCTTGGCAGTTACAGGAACCTTATGTATGACTGGGTAAAAATTTCTGAGCTATTTTACTTTGAAAAGGAGAAATAGGATTTGGGCGATTCAATCTGTTGAGTTAGGATGATTTCATCTATGCAATCTAAAACAGGATAAGAAGGTGGTGTGTTGAATACATTGACCCAGAATTACATGCTTATTCTGAAAAATATTCTGCATGTATGTTATTGCAATGGTAAATTTCATAAGTCAAACAGGTAAATCAGAAAATGAAATTACAACCAGACCATTAAAGAGAATAAAATTTACAGTGTGACAGAGGAAGATACAACAGCTGACTGCACAAGTTAATAGGTAACCAATAAATGTTAGCTGCTTTGTTATCCAATTCCATGATGAATTTTCTCATCAGACATAGTATTTTTTGTGAGCTGTTTGCACCAAAATGTTCTCAGGGAAGTATGGCAACTTGGAGTGGCCTAGCAACCTCAAGACTGATGCTTGATTAACAAAAGCATTGTCCTCACTTGCTGATGGTTACTATGCTTCCTTACTGAGTCTCACACAAGTCAGAGGAAAAGAGGCCTCTGCAGGCAGGACACCACAGCAGCAAAGTAATGAAGCACAACAAAACTGTCTCACTTTGTTTTCTCTCTATTATTATTTTTCTCCATAAGAGTTTCCTCTTCATTAATGATAGAGATTGGAAATTTTCCCATCAATCACTGCCAAAATAAAGTGCCTCAATGCCTATTCAGCTAAAAGAACAGTAACTAAAAAAGCTTTGCTGATGATGTAATTATGATTTGAGAACGATCACAAGGGATTGAAAAAGATTTTATTTTATAAAGCAGGATAAATTGTGCCAACAAACTTGTGAATCCTCTAAGTAATGTAGTACTGACCTTACACCTGCAATTCCATTACAGATGCATAAATTTTGAACAAGGAAAATTTCCAAAGTGGAGGAAAAAGTTACAATTAATTGTCCACCACTCAATTCAATTCACAAAATGCAAGCCATTTATTTCAGTGGTTAATCTACATTCTTGGTTTTTTGCTCCTATTTTCTTTCACAGGTTACTGATCCTTACGTTATTCTTGATATTGAGTTTATAACAGTCTAAGAACAGGATAATTTTCCCAGTGTGTAGGAACATGGGACTAGGATTAAGAAAGATGAGGATCACTCAGTCATATACCCAGAAATTGTATCCATCCATATCATTTTGTGTTAAAATGTAGTTGCTTGTCCCCAACACTGATTCCTCTAATAGACTTTTAATTGTTTTGAATTCTTTTGATCCTTTTTGAATTCAGTTGATTCATTCTTGAGTAATTTTGTGTTTAATCTTATGCCTGAATTATCCCTTAGTTAAAATACTAAGAAAAAATCTTTAAACTTTCTGTAGGGCATCATAAAGTTAAAATTGTGTTAACACCTTTGTGCATTTCTGAACAATGACTGTTGGATTCCTCTTTTGGATTGTTTTAAGAGAAATTTGCTAGTAAGATACTGTCATTTCAATTTCTTCTAGAACAACACATAGAATACTCAAAGCCCTACAGTTCTAACTGGGCAGTACACACAAAGAAAAAAACAGCTTCTATTAAAATGTTTCAGCAATTTTACAAGGACTGTGTTAAAGTTGTTGATGTGATCATACAAGAGTTAAAGATCCTCTTGCTTCTACAATATACATTTTCTAGAAACTATTCCATGCTATATATTATTTTTCTTATACCACTAAATGTATAGTTGCACTGCTTTTTACCTTCAACCCTACTTGAATAGCCTGTATATATAATGTAGCATGTTGGTCATTTATAATAATACACGGTACCTTGGCTCTGGCACACAATATATACATTACAGTGTTTAAAACTAATCCAGTACATATTTCTGTATACTTGGGATATATATCTACTCCTACACAGCCAAAGCATCTGAGCTTCCCTTCCCCTGACAGGAGATGAAACGTAACCACCAGATTCTGATCTGAGTTATATCTATGAAAATCCATTAGTTTCAATGAACATGCATATGTCAGAGCAGAACTTAACCTAACAGGCTACTTTCTACTTATACATACTGTCATTCTCCAAACTTTTAAAAAATGAAGCAAGTCAATAAATGCCAGAGTTAACAGAATGGATTTGGGAGATAAAACCCATTCCCTCAACACAAACTATAAACATTTTAACAATGTTCATTAACTCTGAGAGGAAAGTATCCTACACTACACATCCTAGCCTGAAGAAATTAAAAAATGATCATAAAAAAGACTGCTATGCCATGACCAATGAAGGCAGCTATTTCGACAGTGTTGGTAAGAGATGCTTTCCTCCTCTCTCTCTAAGCACGATCAACAGTAGGGGTTTCTGGATAATCTCTCGGCTTTAGAAGAACAGATTTTTAGTCCATTAATCTACTGTTATCATTATTGGCAGAAAATTATTTCAGTCGCTACTTGAGAGGGGGAGGCAGACATTTCTAAGAAAATACCTATGCATACAAGTCTTTTTCTTCTTTTTCTTAAACTGGTTATATTATAACATTTGAAGTAAATAACTTGTGTGCTTTTCAGCTGAAAGGTAACATTTCATGAATGACATTGATACTTTAGGTTCTTTGGGGCTGGATATTAGTAGTTTGGTACCTAGTGGTATTTAGAAAGGGTCCCCCTTCTCATTGAAGTGCAATATTTCGAATGACTTTTTTTAGAAGCAGGTGACTAAGAGTTATCAGGGAGACCAGATTTGAAGTATTAGGTGGAAACCTGATTTCTTTTGTAAGAAAAAAATGGGGAATCATGGTAGTTATAGAGTTGCAAGGGTAATTACTGGAAAGATAATCTATCTGGACAAAAAAGTACCCAAAACACATACTGAGTGTAATATTCCAGTTTCTCTATTATCTGTTTCACAAATAATGAGTCACTGGAGAACACCCAATGTGGTTGAACCCAAGCAGACTGCAGAACTCAGCAGGTGTAAGTCAGGTTTCCTAAGTTATCTTTTTAGACCACATAGTGGAGGAAACAGTAAATAGCTCAGAGAGGAGAAATACAAGTAAAATTATAAATGAACAGTTAGACTCTTTGAAGACACCCAAAAGTCTGTCATCATCATGTCTTTTTTCTGGCTAACACTGCAGTATATTAAAATTTGTTACTGGCATGACTTGTAATGTGTATTCTTCACAACAAACATTTTGTACCAGGGTGGCAACCTAACCTCCAAGAAGCTAAACAAACACCAGACAAAATACAACAGCATGGCGAATTCAGTCAATGCAAAGATACTCTTTGTATTTAATGATGTTGTCAAAATATTTCAGGACATAGTAATGCTTTATTCCAGTTAGTCTAGAAGTGAGAAAAAAACTCCCAAATATCTATAAGCTTATTCAATTAAATGGGAGCTCCTTGTATTTCCATGAAGCATTTGAGGATTTACTAAGCATGTTCTCAGTATATATACATATATAAATATATTCTCTACATATATAAACATATATGTACTCCTATATAGTAATTTACTTCATGTATTGAGAAATAAGTGATAGTCAAACAGTTTTGGTAGATCCCTATGAATCTCACAGAGACATTAGTATTATTTTCCTACAAAGTTTTAATAGCCAAGAAAAACACAACTATTCAGCAGGCATTGTTTCAAATAAATGTTCTCACAGACAAAAGCAAAAATGCCTAAATAAGCCTTCATATTAGTACCTCCCAAAAAATATAATCACAAATCAAACTACAAGAAGGAACAAGGGTATGTAGAAGATGAACTTTTCTCAGCACTGACCTTTATAATTCGTTCATAATTACAGCTATGATTTAAACAGGATACTTTAAAAAAATTTCATGGTAGAGGTCAGAATTCTTCACCATTAACACCCAAAGCCAGCAGTTCATATAGCTCTGACTTCAACCAACAAATAGAGGACATCCTAGTAGCAAAGCATACATTAGTAATGGCATCAGTACTAACAGGTACAATTAAAATAGCTATGGAAAAGAATAGCTCTAATTTTATTTAGCAGGGAAAAAAATAGTTTGCACATACACTTTAGAATCATGGAATCATAGAATCATCAAGGTTGGAAGAGACCTTCAAGATCATCTAGTCCAACCGCCTACCTACATCACCACTAAACCATATTACCCAGCGCCACATCCAGACGCTTCTTGAACACCTCCAGGGACAGTGACTCCACCACCTCCCTGGGCAACCTATTCCAATATCCAATCACCCTTACAGTGAAAAAACTTTTCCTAATGTCCAATCTGAATCTCCCCTGCTGCAATTTAAAGCCGTTCCCTCTCGTCCTTTCACTATGGGCATGGCAGAAGAGACCGACCCCCGCCTCACTACAACCTCCTTTCAGGTAGTTGCAGAAAGTGATGAGGTCCCCCCTGAGCCTCCTCCTCTCCAGACTGAACAACCCCAGCTCCCTCAGTTATTCCCCATAAGACATATTTTCCAGTCCCTTCACCAGCTTTGTTGCCCTTCTCTGGACACACTCCAGCACCTCGATNGGCTGTCAACCAATACCCCCAAGTCCCTTTCTGCTGAGCAGCTTTCCAGCCACTCTTCCCTGAGCCTGTATTGGTGCCTGGGGTTGTTGTGGCCCAAGTGCAGGACCCAGCCCTTGGCCTTATTGACTCTCATCCCATTGGCCTCTGCCCAGCGATCCAGCCCATCCAGATCTCTCTGCAGAGCCTTCCTACCCTCAAGCAGATCAACAGTTCCACCTAACTTAGTGTCATCTGCAAACTTAATGAGGGTACACTCGATCCCCTCATCTAGTCACCAATAAAGATATTAAACGGAACTGGCCCCAACACTGAGCCCTGGGGAACACCACTGGTGACCGGCCATGAACTGGATTTAGTTCCATTAACCACAACTCTCTGGGCCTGTCCTTCCAGCTAGTTTTTCACTCTGTGAAAAGTATACCCATCCAAGCCAAGGGCAGCCAGTTATCTTAGAAGAATATTGTGTGTGACAGTGTCAAATGCTTTATTGAAGTCTAGATAGACCACATCCACAGCCTTTCCCTCATCTACTAAGAGGGTGACTTTGTCATAGAACAAGATCAGGTTGGTCAAACAGGACTTTCCTTTCATAAATCCATGTTGGCTTGTTCTGATTCCCTGATTGCCCTGCATGTGCTGTGTGATGGCACTCAGGATGATCTGTTCCATGACCTTGCCTGGTACAAGGGCAAGCTGACAGGCCTGTAGTTCCCTGAATTGTCCTTCTGACCCTTCTTGTAGATGGGGGTTATGTTCGCTAATTTCCAGTCAGTTGGAACTTCTCCAGTTAACCAGGACAGCTGGTAAACGACTGAAAGCAGCTTGGTAAGTTCTTTTGCCAGCTCCCTCATTATTCTGGGGTGGATTCCTACTGGGTCATCTTTGGTCTGAAATGGAAATCTACTGAGGTTTTCTTTCCTGATTCTTTGGCATGTCATTGTGAATGACATAATTGTAGAAAAAAAAATATTATTACAGTGCTACTAGGCACCAGTAGTCTTTGCAAAGCAATAGTAGTCGGCACCAGAAAACAATCTCAGTGTTTAAGTGTCTCACCAGAAATTTTATTGGACTTCATCCTCATGAATAAATTGTCTTTTAAATCGGAATCATATTCAAAAAATTAATCAGTATAAAGAATATTTGGCTTAGCTATGTTCAAACTACTCAACACAACCTGAGTAAGGTAACCCTGGAACAACAAAACACACGGCCCATGAAGAAAGGTCTCAAATTTCAGGAGGAGTTTGTCATATTTACACACCACCTGTCACTCCCCACTCTCACCCCACCCCCATTTGATATTTTCTGAAAAAACAAAGCCTACTAGAAGAGATTTAAGACTTAGAATCCTTTGACAAAGCTATAATGCTTTTTCCCACAGGACTAAGATAGTGCTTCTATGAAAGCTGTTGATGAACAAAGTGGTATCAGTACTTGTACATCAGTCTGCAATATGCAAAACCCATGACAGTCCCTCAATAGTTCTTTCAAGTAATTTTCATCACAAATATCAGCAGATGTTTCCCAAAAGGACTGGGGAAAAAAACCTAGGAAATCCACTTATATATTTTTTGTACACATAACCACATGAAAACAAAGTATGTAAAGTGAGAAGCAGCATTGTAAGTTCAATGTAATTTCTGTTTGATTGTACATGAAAAACAATCCTGGGAGAAATAGGTTGTCCATGTGGGGTTTTTTTTCCCAAAAAGGTCAAGTGGTCTTTAAACAGAAACTGTGCAGAAACAGTTTCACATGACTTTCAAGAAGCTTTCTCAAGTATTTTTTTTTCTCAGTTGATCTAAACAAGGTTTGGCACTAGCATAAGGTATGTTTTTCCCAAGAAGCTTTCAAGCAGCTTTTCATAGCAGGGCTGTGGCGAACATGAAATGAAACATTTGCAGAGCAAAAAGCCTCTGCTAAGTCAGTAAACTTCTTTTTTATGATGTATTTGTTCTCCTCACAGAAAATAGCTTATTGACTGTTTTTTGTACTTTAGTTGTCCTACTGCAGAATCAACTGCTTGCAGTCTCTACTTACGTGGATATCTCTCACAATGTTTGTCACAGCTTGCTTTTTGTTTGAAATCAATGGTATCATTACTGCTTAAATAAATAAATAAATACATACATACATACAGTAACAACACTTCCATGAAATGAACCCACTGGATACCTTCCACTTCTCTGCTTAACATTTGTAGATGCCACTTTGCTCACATCTGCTGAAGTAATTTTTTACTACTTTTTCATCTCAACAGCATTTTCCCACCTTCCCTCATTCAAACATCATTGGCTGGTTTGCCTTCCACACACATAAGGCTACAACAGTTAAATTCCTATGCTACTAGCTGAGAAACCTGCTGATTTGATTTGTCATGAGCACATGGCACGTACTCATTTGCATTGAACATTAAGTATATTCTTATATACACTGGCAAGATTTCAGTTTGAATTCAAAAGCACTGTGACTATCAGAGTAAGACTGTAGGTTGTTATAAACATTGGATTTATCTTTTACTTCTCAACTAATGTATTAACAATTAACAATTATCCAATTAAGTGTACTAATGTCTTTACTTAAACATGTCTTTTCTTTAGGTATTACTAATTCAGACTTCCAAATGTTAATTTCTTTTATTGACACAATTTTTAAAAATTCCAAATACAAGGGAAAAAAATCTAAGGGGTATCAGCAGTGTTATACTTAATGCTACTTAATAATTTTGACTTCATAAATTACAACTTCACAACCTTCCTGAGCTTCATCCAGTATCAGAACTGCTTTAGGAGGTGGTATTACAGTTTTTTTGTATATCTCACTAAGAAACAGTAACTAATAGTCACTACATGTCATATTATAAAGTACAGCAGTCCTACATTTCTTTATAACTGCTGCAAACCATTCATTCACCTAATAAATTACCTTGTCAAGATTGTGTTTGCATGAACTTCTAGAGACTTTGTCTAGAAGTAACCTGTCTAAACAGTTGTACTTTGTTTATGAAAGCTCATTTTATAAATAATCTGAGTGTTTATTTAGGTTTTTATACTATGAGGTATGAATATTGTACTCTTCATTTTTTGGACTCAAGACATAAAGGTTAATGTTCATGAAAAGAAAAAGTTAGTACCATGTAGGCCAGTACCTCTACTTCCATGACACTAAAATATGAAGTGTAAACCTGGTATTGGAGTGCAACAGGTTTGTTTCTTTTTTTGTATGATAGAAAGCTCAATTTTATTTCACAGGGATCAAAGGATGGTGTAAGAAAAAAATTAGCAAGGCTGTTTCCTCCCCTTTGTGAAGAAGACATTTAAACCACAAGTCTTCAGATATTCCCTGATCCTTCTGAAAAACTTTGTGGAAAATCAGCTTGACGCACACTCACTTTATTTTGTCATCAGCTATGGTCTAGCTCAAAATGTCTCTTTCTAAATATTTAGTGAGACATCTGATGTGGAAACCTTACTCCAAATCAGACCATGTACATATTACAGTGTCACACAGTAGAAGACCTGAGAATTACCACAGCTCCTCTTTAAAAAGAAAAGAATAGTGAGATTCCAGTGTACATCTTCACATTTGCACACAGTTTTGCAGCGCTTTGTTTCATTTTCATTGGTTAAAAGGGTTGAATTATCTTTATTTCTAGACTATTTCCTACCTCATACATAGGCTAGAATTTACTGTTGTACATCCACCAAAGTGTTTCTCATTAGACAAGTTACACTGTTTCTTCTAAAGTGGAAGTTTTCATATTTAAAAAAAAACAAAACAGGTCTAAGCATTCTGCATAGGTTGTCATTTGTGTTAGTCACACTTGTTAAAATTCAATATCATAGAATCACTTCTTTATCTTTCTTCCTGAGATTTCTTTATTGGCAAGTCACAACAAACTGTAAAATTTGCTACATTTACCATGAACAGTTTGTGAAACATGTCAACTTTCTCTATAATTTTCACAGGGCTTTAATTACGAATCAATGTGATTTTATGAATAGGGGTATTCATAGCTAATGCTTTCAACATGCAGTAAGCAATATTTCTATTACTTAAACATTGCTCATATCCACAGGCACTTCATTCTGGATTACTTCTTTTATGCATACCCAGGCATATGCATTTTACTCAATCTAATGGTCAAGTTAAAAAGGAAATGATGCATTCTCCATGGAATTTTACATTGCAAATAAGGATGAATTTTCTAACCAGAGAGTGCAATTCTCCTGGGACTGTTTGTGACTGACACTATATTTTATCTGCACATTGAAACAACACACTTATCAAATGGAAAAGAAGAAGAAAAATTACAAGAGATTTGATCTTCTTTACAGCTTCTAATAGTAAAATACACTGTATGATTAATGAACCTGTCAACTGTAATGGGAAGAATATGTAACAAGTAACTGTGCATTACTTGTTTGTGATTTTTATCTTTTATAAATGCAACCATGTGTAGTATGATAAGATTAACTCTTTGTGCTTTTGAAGTGAACATTATATGAAAGAATAATACAACCTCCACTGTTTATTGTCTTTCTGTCAGTTCTCAGTCTTAAGACTTGTAATTTTCCTTAATTCCAAAATAACAATATTATTATTTCATTTGGCATATCTACACATTTACTGCTGGTTAAATTATTTACAGAGATGAAAGACAAAAAAAGCTCACATAGCTCACCTGCCTCTTTCCATTTAGTTCCTTATGCTTTGTACTCTCCAGCTTTTCTGTGTCAAACAAAAGGAACTTTATAATTTCTTCAGAATTTTTATAGAACCTATCAGAGGAGAGGCTGGGGCACATGATGGAACCTGCCTGGCATCAAGATAACGTGGTATGAGGGATCTATGTCAACTGTATCATCTTTGACATGCCCTCCATTTCATTTTGTATTTCTATGTCCTACACTCTGGGAATAACACTGGGAAAAGCATCTTTCATGTCACACTGACTCAAAACTCAAGGAATCCTAATGTTGTTTAAGCTTCACTGCAGTGGTACGGCTTTGGCATAAGAGCCAAATCAGGGATTTCTGGCAATTTTCTCATGAATCATCAGGAGAGAATGGAAAGGGCAGAGTTTTTGCACCTAAACTCAGGAATTTCATTGTAAGACAGTAGCCAGATAACTCTAAGCACAACATTAAAAGTAAATGCTTATGAAATTTTCCTGTCCTCAGAACAATGTCCAGTGGCATTACAATAAGAGCAAATTATTTCTTGTCCTTAATTCTGTATTTATTTCCTGACATTCAACTATCTCATTGCTTTTAATAGCTTTGGGTAACTTTTGCCACTGAAAGTAATACACACGTGTTCCACATGTACGGAAATTCGAAATTAGCAATATGGGAAGTGTTTGCTATTGGAATCAAATCTCAGTTTGTCACTTTATTCCTCACAAAACAAAATTTTCTAATTATTTGATCAGAAAGAAAGAATTTAATAAGACTTTAATATACTTGAAAATGTGCACACAATGTATGAAAACAGTCTGTTTCCCTTTAGCATTTGAGAACTTGCAGTTCTGAAATAAAGTTCTAAACTAAAGTACATGGTGAAGTCAGACATGGGGATGGGGGAAAGCATTTCATGTGGTGTGGAAATTTGAAAAATTATCTGTGATTAAATTGTAGGTTATTATGAAAAAATATTTGTCACAATATACATTATTTGTTGCTATATGTTATTTATTGTAATGTCACTTCATCAAGTCAGACTAGTAACATCAACAGTGCATATTATGACATCCATGTTAACTATTTAAAACATTATTTAAAATCAGTCCTTATTGTTTTCTGTTTTTTCATTAGGGAAAATAAAAGTCCTATAAACAAAATTACATGTTCAAAGTATAGTAATACTTACACAGAGAAAATGTGAAATTTGCCTACTTCATCGGTACCATGATACCCCATAATATATCTTGAGTGTACTCAACAAATTAAACTGGGGGGACAGACCGCAGATAATTCAGCAATTACATCACCCTTTTAGAAAAGAAAATTAGTAAAATATGAACACAGAAACAAAGAATTATAAAATATTTAGAAAGCATAATGTAAAGAAAAGTTGAAAAAAAATATGATTGCTTAGTCTGCAAAGTGACTTTTCTTGCAAATATATATGAAAAAGACAATGATCAATATTCTCTGTATCAAGTGAGGGCAGGAGAGGAAGTAATTACCTTAATTTGTAACAGGAGACATTTATGCTAGATATTGGGGGAAAAACCCAAATTCAACTAGTGTTAAAATAATTCTCCAGTCTTTAGAAGCAAAAGACGGTGATTTTAAGAGACCCCTTCATTCAAGTAAACATTTGGCAGGGGTGGTCTTGGTTTGAGTTCTCAGCCTGGTAGCAGGAGAAGGAACTAGATGATCTCTTCAAGGCAACTTCCAGGCACAGTATTTTATATTCTCTGTAACTTCAGGTTTATCTTCTAAGGCTTCTAACAGGCTTTATATGGCGACAAAGGAGACAAAAGTGCTCAGGGACACTGTAAGTCCATGTACCAAAAGAGAGAGCATATGCTCTCTCTTGATATTGTCTCTTATGAAGCATCAATTGGAGGATAAGGAGAGTTGTGGACGACCTTGAACAAGGACTACCCTGTGGTACTGGTACATAAAAAAAGAACAAAGTAGCGTAATTCTTTCCAGAACAAAGACTAGCAATGAAAAACTGTAATTGACCTTTACCAGTCTACTCTTATGTTCAGTTTTTAATTCAAAACAAATTGTCAAGGGCTCATCTAGACCATATTTCTTGCAGAGTTACATTTATATACCATTCACTGCTGTCACAGTGACTTCTTGTATGGTACCAATTGTCATCTGCAGTAAAGGTATTGTGTACCACTAAAAGAAGATCCCACAGCCTGATATAAGATATCAAAAATGGTATCTGTGCCCCATGGTCTGAGTCAATACACAGCAGCTCCACAGGCTGCTCTTACAGATGTCCTCTGCTTTCATCAGAACATACTGATGCCAGTTGCCTTCACAGGTTATTAAACTTGACAAGATATATATGACATGATTTGTCTGCTGTAAATGTCCTGTAGCCAAACTGTCCTCTTCTATGTAAATGTTTACTGAAAGAAATGTCTTAAACACTAGACTAAGTGTTGATGTAGCACTTCTAAGGCTGAAGAAATCAGGCATTTACAGAGTTGTCTGAGTTGGTAAGTAGCAGTTTATTTTTAGTGCCTTCAGAATTGGCGTGAAATGCCTTCCCTGGCTAGCATTTCTGCTCTGACTATACGAGCAGTCAGTTAATATGTTAGCATATTATACTTGCCAAAATAAAACTCCTAAACCGCACCCACTGACATTAATGATAGACTGTGGAAAGGTTATTAATAATCTGAGTTCAAGTTTTGCTACCAACTGTCAAATAAAGTGTTATGCTACTGAATTCATAATACAACACTGGAGTGAAGGAATTCTCTGCATTTAAAAGATTTATTGATGTAACTATATTAGTTTTCCATTGTGTATTTTATGTCAAACAGCATAAAGTTCTATTCTCATCTGTACCATTATTTGCTGTTCTGTCTATTATCCCTGGAGGAAAAAAAAGGTATTACAAACAACATCTAGTTATTCTTTAAGCATTTACACTTCAATATGTAAAGAAAATTTTTTTCAAGGTCCTCAATTTACATGATCATTTTTCAAGTGCAAGCATGTATAGAGCTGATTTTTCATTTTTTTGTTTTTCCTGTGCTTGTTCATAATGAAGTTTACCCCTTTATTCCCAAGTAAAACTGGCTGGGATTTTTTTGATGAATGTTGTTTAGCTAGAAAATGCGATTTCATAAAAAATGAAGAATTGGTGCAGAAATGGATGTTACCAAACATTTAGTCAGGAAATTCTGAAGCAGAATGCTTGACTTCTTAGCTTGGTCACTGAGAGAGGAATCTGATTTTTTGTGTGCACCACCATCTTTCAGACACTAGTTTGTTCTGAAGTTGATAGTTAATTCTTCTCCAACTCTCCTCTCCTCCACTTTAGAGACCACTGACCAAAGTGATCATCATTATAATTCAGGGATCACCATGGCACTGAAAATTTGTCTTCATAATTTGGCTTCCTACACACCAACTCTTCCATCTTTGGGGCTAAGCATACAATGACTATTCTGCTGGGAACTGGTTTTCTTTTGGATCATCTGATGGTGTCAGTAAATGTGTTTCTTCCTAGTTAATAGAAGGCTTCAGCATTCCTATGATGACTTGATATATTCCTCTGGGAATAAAGCATGATGTTTAAAGAAATAGCAAGCCATTTTGCAAGTTAGAGGAAGGTTACAACAAACATTTTAAGACCCTTGGATACCGTTGTTTGATTCTTCTGTTGCATCAAAAACTTTGCATGCTTGTTGTTTTATAGAAGATGTAGGCTAACCAATTGAGTAAAGAGATCCTCTTAATTTTTCTCTGCAATTTACTGCTTGTGTCTCTGAGAAACTCCTTTGAAGAAGTGAGAGCAGACCTCGGTTGCAATTCCAGATACTGAGGCTATTCCAACACATTTTTCATGTAAGCACTCTTGGAAAAACCACCACTGCCTGTCAGAGACATGAAGTGCACCAGCTCCAACAATGTCTCAGGTTTGTTTCTGACATGAAACAAAAAATGAGCCTATCCCATCTCCACTGTACCCGGGGACCTGTCAGCTAAAAGAAATCTGTGAAGACATTTGTAAACCAGAACAATATTAAGAGAACATTAGCTAGAGCAATGAGGATTCAAAATATCATAATTTTGAAAAATTTGGCACAACTAAATCACTTTCAGTAGTGCAGGCCAGAAACAATAGGTAAAGGAGAAACCACTGCAGGAAATGTCAAGCTTGCTAACTTGGAATGAACCACTATTGTTGAAGATAATCACCATTTAAAAGTCTGCCACAGCATTCTTCACCTACTGCACTATAGACGTTGTTTGTGCTTGTGGATATTGGCAATTGTTACATGCAATTACTCATATTACTTTATAAAGTGCTCTGTAACTGCACTCTAGTGATTCTGACGGTGTTTCTGTGTCCCTCGGCTGTTGAGTGTCTCATTGTATAACCTCACAATGTTGTTTTTGGAGCAAAGCTGTAAAACTGCAAAATGTACTAGAAATGTTCATGTACTTGAGGTGACTCTGATGAGTTTGTTCAACTTTCAACACATCCCTCTGAATACAAAACTCAGGTCCCAGCCCTGAGTGCTCATTCACAGCTGCTACAAATTAATTTATGCCCCTGATGATGGTCAAGGCTACAAATCAAAGCAACAGAAAAACAAGTTATTATTTTTTTAGGCTACTTTTAACCCCTCATTGCCATCTTATTTTCATATTTATAAAAACACAGGATAGAGTGGATGCAACTTCATCATAGACCCATTCAAGAGCGGAAGGTCAAAGGCCAAAATCATACCTGGAAATGAATAAACATATTGTTATTGCAGAACAAGTATTGCTTTCACACCTTTGAAAGGATAAAAACATAAAATGTGAATTTGAACAAATGGGCAATAAAACACTTCTGAAAAAATGTATGCATAGGCTATATATTGCATATGATGAAGAGATGAGAGCATTCTGGTGGATGAAAATCTCCAGGTGTTTCCTAATTCTCTAAATGGGCATTTTCAGAGCTTAAGAATTTCACACTTGACAGATGCAACTTCCTGAACCTTCTAGTTACACTGTAGATACATTAGAGAATCCCAAGAGGAAACACTGGCTTTCATTTTACTTCTTTGCACTTCTTGCAGGGTCTTTCAGGTCAGCTGCCTCTTAAGTGCCTCCTCCAGGCAGCCTACCAGATCCAACATTGTGTACATACAAAATGTAAAGATTCTCTTAGGGTGGAAAACCCTGTAAAATTGTAAAGTATCATTATAGTTCCATAGACACCAACTTTGAGTGGCGGGTTTTTGGTACAAAATACTGATTAGTTTAATGGCAGTGACTGCAGACAACTGCTACCTAAATAGAACAGTATTACCATAATTTTTTGCCCTGCAATGAAGATGCACTTTTCTGGAGATTTCATGTTCCAAGAGTAAAAGTAAGGATGGTCAGTGATATGAGGTCTACCTAGGAAAAGGTCCTGAAAGCATCAACCTCTTCTTTACTCCACCAATGCTGTTACTCTTTCCTGCTAATGTAAATAGATGATTTGCAGAAAAAAATCTGTAATATTTTGGACTTCAGTTTTGCTGGCACAGCAAAAAGGCTTACTGGTTTGCATTTAAATTAGGGTTTATTTTGATGCCAAATTTGCCCCTCAGTGGCACAGACATCAGGAGATCAATAGGAGAGTAATTTTTCTGTACTCTTCAGCTGAGAGAATATATGTTTCCTAATAAAACATAAACAGAGCCCCTAATCGCCTACCATTGCTTTCTGCCTTTGAGACCAAGATGGGTATGCATTCCAGATTTGTCACTTTAGCACATTCCTTCACCTTTTTTTCCAATTTTATCACCTTCTCCTTTGCTTCTATGGATCCATTTCCCCTTCTCTAGTCACTTGTTTCAGTTCTTAGGAGGGGTTGTGGATCAGAATGAATTTCATTTTAAGCTTAGTAAACATAGTGGTCCAGGAGTTGAGCAGGAAAAAGCATTGACTTCAGTCGTAATTGAACCAAAGTCATAAAAATGTGATCTTCCCAAAACTGCACTTGGGAATATTGAAAAACTTACACTCTATAGGAGCTACAGCAAACAGAGGGCAGCTCTTCTGTGACTGTCAGCCTCATAGCTTTTGACAGAATTGCATTCTAGCAGTAGGCCAAAGCCAGAAAACTGCTGCCCGAGTACACTGAAAAAATGAATCCCTCCGTCTAGTGCATAAACTTTTAATAACTCAAATAGAAACAGTGGCTAAATAATAAAACTTCTCACTACACCTTACTCTTTTCTTAAAGTCTTACTCATGGTAGCTGCATTAGGGAAGCAGGGAGTGTGCTCTAAGATCTCTACCCTTTGTAATGTAGATGTCTTTTTAACTAAGGCATGATTATATTCTGAATAGGACCTTTCAATAAGTAAGTGGGGCTTTTGCACTCTTTTTGGAACTGTCCATCTCTTTGAGGCAGTGAATATGAGAGGCACAGTTTGACCATATCAGAATTATTACACTGGGTTATTGCAAGGACAGTAACCACCTACTGCAGGTGGAACTGTTTCTTCCTTAACAGCATGTCTCCAATTCAGGTTTAACTTTACTTTGTCTTCTGTTTGTTCATCCACATTTGTAAAGATTTAAATAAATGTGCAGTCACATTTGTTCATGGAAAGTAACAAATGAATAAAACTCCACTGGACAGAGTTGAGTTTCACAATGTATGCCAAAACAGATGTCTTCCTTTCGATGGCTCTGTAAAGAATTCTTAATATGGACCTTTCTTGGTTATGAAAGAGACAATTAGGAGCTTTAATCCAATATCTAATATTTCAAAAATGTTATTTTTTTATTAGATTTCAGCAGCAAAGAATACCATTAGATTGATGACCAGAGTAATAAGCAGCATGATGTTAGGCTTCACCCCATCTGTGATATTTTAAAAATACAGTCTACCAGTGCCAACCTTCAGATTTCCCATGAGAACATTTATAAGAATACAAAGCTCAATAGGCAGCACTGATGCCATATTAAGGATTTGTGTCATTTTCACTGCAGAATAAACATGCGCTATAAAGTGGCATGTAGGATTTTATTAGTAGAGAACTGAAGTCTGGCTTATATGAAGGATTTGATTCTGATCACTACAGCATAGAGCTATCACATTTTCAGAACTTTTTCTGCTGTACTGAGGCAGAAGATTGGCAAACATTTAAATCTTCTGTTAATGAACCAGCTTTTAACCCATGGAGAAATAACTTTAAATATGGTTTATAATCTGTTCAATGAATTTGGTAGCATTAGTTTGGTCCCCACTGGGTACTTTTTCATACTTCAAAAACCACTCTGCTTCCCAAATATGGCCTAGCTAGCAATTCTTGGTGGTACAAAGCCAAGAACTGAAATTGTAGGGTGTTGGAGATTGGGTTTATGGACTATTGAAGAATCTGTGAAGAGGAGAATATACAAGGCCTGTCACAGCCATCTGTCCCCACCCAAACAGTTTAAGGAACAGAAATGCTAAGCGATTTGCTCAAAAGGAGCAGGCCTATGCAGGTTGCCATATAGGGATGCTAGAACTGACCTGAGAACACACACTCAGATAATTCAGTGTAGGACCATACTATAGCTGAAGATAATCCCATTTGTAAAGCAGAACAAAATTAACAGAACAATAGCTAGAAAAATGGTGATTCAAAATACTGTAATTTTGAAAAATTCATGACATTTCTGTGATTCCTTTGGATCACTGAGTATTAGAAAATGCTATAGCTCAACTTTTGGTGAAGAGAGTGCCAAATACAATATGGTCTGTGGACAAATCCTGAGAAATCTCAATGCTACGATGGGTGCTGCTCCTGATGGGAAACTTGAAAAGTTTTCTGGTAGAAGACTCTCCCTAATGGGGATAGGATGGAATGAGGACAAGGGTTTGAGAGAGCAGAGATTACAGTTATTTTAATTTCTTCCACTGTTACTTTTTAATGGCTGCATCATATTTACAAACATGGGCCTGAGCTAAATTCTAGCTACTCATAACAACCCTGGCTCCAGCTTTCATCCTAGTCTCTTGGCTCATGAACACAAGGAGAAAATACTCTTAAATCTCTTGTTGTCCTGAAAGCTGAGTCTAGTACAACTATATACAATGACCCAATATGGATCACCCATCTGAACACAGGTCCTGAGCAATGGCCACTACCAGTCAGGTTTCATGTTTGGAACACCAGACATCAAAGACTTTCGTTTACTGATGGATGGGTGGGCTGGGACTGGGGCTGCTCTAAATTTTCAGGAGGCCAGAGACCAAAGATTTGAGTCTACCATTTAGTCTTTAAAGGAGAAAAAGATGAAAAGCAGGCTAGAATCATGAGACAAAATGTCTTACTGGTGAGTGCTTTGACGTGTGTGGGTGACTAGCTTGCTAAGTAATTAAATTAGGTGAGGATTTGTGGCAAAATGAATTGAAAAACGGAGTTTGTAGCTGGATTATTTTGACAGAGTTACAAATATTTCTGATGAGGACTAAGGAAAATCTATTCATACAATGCCTGCAGTAGGGAGGATTTTCTAGATCAAGGTAGGATTTGATTAGGATGCAAAAAAAAGTTGATAAACTTGGTTTTCTAGGGCTCTTGTGGGCTAGGAAGAGGTCTGAATTTAGTAAGGCTGAATAGACTATCTAGGGCAGAGCAAGTATCATGCAGTATAAGACTAGGATTAGGCTGGGTTTCAGGCAAGTGCCAAATAGCTCTGAAATGCATCACTGGATTGTGAAAATACACTATGTTTAAGAGGATCATTTTTACTAGCAAATAAAGATCATTAATTCTAAGTGGCATATAGATTACAGGGCTATGCTTTTATTTAGGACAAAGCTGTTATCGGGGTGGGTGAGTGCTGAGATATCATGTGAGAAGAACTATATTGATAGAAATTTATGTGAAATATGTAGAAATTCATTCAGAAGGAAATGCTTACAAGGAGGTATGAAATACAGTTTTCTTAGATCACTGATAATGAACCTTTGACATAACTATCAAATTCTGAATTTGAATATTCTATATTTGGCATCACAAGTGGCCTAGATTTACCCCAGCTGGTCAGAACTGCCCCTTTACTCCTTCTATTGATTGGCCAGTGCTATCTCCACATATGCACATAAAGAAATTTAATGGCAGTATGTACAGCATCTTCCTGGAACAGCAACAACAGCAAAACATTAAATCATCTAATCCAGAAAAACAGTCAGACATGGGTTAGATTAGGTTTGCCTTTCCCTCCTTACAGGATATTAGCTCATAACCTCCCCCCTCAAAAAAGGCTATACACCATTAATGTTGCAATAAAATTATATAAGGTTAACAAAAGTAATCTGCCAACATGCACCAATATGCAGATATAATAAAAGACAAAATAACTTGTCACACCTATCTGGCCTGCTAATTATCCTTAAATATGTTTATTAGGCATGTTTTCATTTTGAAATCCCATTCTATATTTGCAAGTTTTTTTCTTAATGCACAATTGAAAATCGGCTGTGTGTGCTGGGCTCATAAAGTGATTTTCTGTGTACTTAGGACAACTGTAGTTTAAGTCAGCCTGGCTGTTGCTTGTCTTCTTGCTTTTATTTAGTCTACAGCCAGATTTACTGTTTTTTTTTTTCACATGCAAGTTAGAGTGCTTTCTGCACACTGCTGAATGTGTAATGTCCTGCAGATTGGCTGCCAGAGTGAAGGCATTTCCCTGAAACACATCTGGTGAAAGCAGCTGGGGGCTTTTGTAACAGGGAAGAGTCTAAAGGCCATGGTGAGTACCAGGCTTCTGGTGGGCTCAATCCTCTGCAACTTTGCCCTTGCACTGTATACAAATGGAGCTAAGTTCTCTTTCCTAAAGCCCATTTGAGGATGCAAAATATTACAGACTCAGAAGAAGTACCAGAGTTGGAAGGCCTCCAAAATATGAAATTATGCCAGGACTGATCTACGGCAAAGATTTATCAACTGTTCTGACCCTACCAGTCACCTCCCAATGCTCACAAATGGCCCAGAGCCATAACATGTATTTAAAACATCTCAAAAATCAAAAGAGAGGGAACTGCAGGTGTAGCAAATTGCCATAAAAAGACAATTACACCAGTTCCCTAAGGGAGTTCAGGGCTTCTCTCAGTGTCAGTCAGAAGCAGATAGAGCAATAGGACCAATATCAACCTCAGTCTCCCCTGTGCAGGGGGGATTTGCACTACACATGCACCTATACCGAGCGAGGTGTGTATCTTATGTATATGATACTGTACTAGCTGGGAACTGCACTTGGTCTGGACCACATACATTTTATGAAGAGTAACTATCTACCAGGGATGAGCAGTATACAACAGTGCTTGTGAGAAAACAGAAGAATGGAGGACAGAATGAAAACATCCTCTTCTAAATCTATATCTAGCAAGGAAACACTGTCCATGAGCATAGGAAATTTTGTCTGACCATGTGCATAGCTGCACAAAAAGCACACTGAGGAACACAGAAACACGTAGAAGCCACTTCTCATCTGGTCTAAAAAGACAGGATTTTACTACACTGAGACGGATTTAGACTCTTGGTCACAATACCCAGCAGGAAATTGTATGCGAGGACTGAGTGGTGGTTTGAAGCTAGTAAGTATGCTAGTATTTAAAGGGAAAAAGCTTCCTACATCCGAAGTGAAACTTGCTGGGTGCCAATTAAAACTAAACACATTTAATGAATCAGTAACATTAGGTTTTGCTCTCTTCTCCATTTTAAACCATATACACAGTTCATATATCGTTTAGGTAGAAGGAGTATAGGTAGTTTCTGGTCTCTATTTTGCTGTTATTAAATGGTTCTAAAGAGGACATTGATTTATACTGGTATGGTAGATGCAACTTCTGGTGAAATTTATACATATGATCCACTAGTGAAGTATTTAAGTATATATTTTAACCTTATGAGATTCCTATCTGGAATTTTTTCCTGAAGAGTACGTTATACTCAGCACTTTACAACAAATTTATGGTTCAGTAGGCACAGCCTTCAAGGTGGAGGCAAGTATTCAAAAGTAAAGTAAGCTTTAAGAACATCTTTTCAATAGTTGCAAATTGTTTCTTGAAATTTTCCAGAATATGCATCTATGTTTACTCCTAATCTCCATTTTCTCTTGCCTTATGCTTGACTCAGAAGAGAGTTGTGGGTGTTTGGTGTTCCAGGAAAGAGCAACTGACAGGCTCTTGACTTTTGTAGCAAGAAAACAAAATTGAATTAACTATTTTGAAACACCTGAATGCTTTGAAAGTGTCAATCTGTAGCAAAAAAACCCAAACATATATTACAGAATGTGTGTTGTGTTTATTTCAATACTATGCACACATTTTAGATGACCTTAATCTACCAGTGATTTAAGTTTTTGGAGTGACCTTCTTTTTCAGAGTCAGGCCATTCAAACTTTTCAAATCAGATCCAGTAAAGCAAACAAAGCAGAAAAGGTATTAAAGGATATCCTTACCTTGAAATTTATGTTGAAGCACTTTCCTGAATAGATTGAACCTAAAGACATGCTTGAGGTCTTTCTTGAAAGAGGACTTACATCACACCATGCAATCACAGAATCATGGTATAAGGGTAGAGATATACAAAAAGAAACAGATAAAATACTACATTATTTAAATTAATGTAATAACCATATCAGTGTTTTAGAAGCATTGAACATTTCACCATATTTCAGACTTTCAGTGCATGAGTTTCATTTTTAAGCATATAATTGCATCTCTTTTCTTCATGCCTCTCAGCTTATAAAGATTCCATGTCTTTGTGAATTTAAAAAAGAAAGTAATACACTGAAAGGAAGAAGAAATATGCTACATTGCACTGGTTTTAACTGGGCTAGAGTCAATTTTCTTCATAGGAGCTGGTATCGGGCTATGTTTTGTATTTGTAAACAGTGTTGATAATACTGTGATGTTTTAGTTATTTCTGAACAGTGCTTACATAGATTGAAGGCCTTTTCTGCTTGTCACTCAACCCTGCTAGTGAGCAGGCTGGGGATGCACAGAAAGCTGGGAGGAGACACAGATGAGACAGTTGACCCCGATTGACCAAAGAGATATTCCATATCATATGACATCACGCTCAGCAATAAAACTAGAGAAAGGTTGATGGGGGGGTCTGGTGCTTGGGGACTGGCTGGGCATTGGTCAGTTGGTGATGAGTGATTTGCATCACCTGTCTTTCTTGGGTTTTATTTCTCTCCCTTTGTTATTTTCCTTTTCATTACAATTTAGTATTATTATTATTATTATTTTTATTATTTTATTTTATTTTGTTTCAATTATTAAACTGTCTTTATCTCAATCCACAATTTTTCTCGCTTTTACCCTTCCAATTCTCTGAGAGAGCAGCTGTGTGGTGCTTAGTTGCTGGCTGGGCTTAAACCACAACATACATTCCAACAAGTAAGAACTTTATGGTAAACTGAAAGGAAGAGAAAGTGAGGATATAGTGGAGACCCTACTGTTGTGCTCAATGAGAAAAGTGGAGCAAGGCCAGTGACGATGACTGAAGTCAGGAGATCACCAGACATATCTGTGGTGATGAGGTGGGTCTCAGGTAGAGCCAGGAAGTCCTGTCAGCAAGTAGGGACTGGGGTCAGAGGTCCCTGGGCAGGCACAGGCATGGCCACAGCACAGATCAGGTGAGTACCATGGTCCAGGGCCTGAGTTTAAATGCAATTAAATGCAGTTCCTGAGCAAAGTAACAGAGGGCACTGAGCAGGTTTCTGAGGGCTGTTTCCCAGCAGGTTGCTGCAGGTCACAGAGCCCAGGGGTGGGAGCTCATCCTCACACAGACAGCCATGCTCCTGCCTGCAGGAGAGTCCACTGATCCCACGGGGCACTGAAATTCCTTGCTGGTTGTATAAGGATAGTTTGGTGTCAAGGGATGGGATTCACCTAACTATACCAGATGCCTCATCTAATCAAAAGGAAATGCCAATGGCTGGATGAGCAACTCTAAAATCTTGCAGAGTAGGCACATTTCTGCAGCTCAGAATTAAGACTGCTGTATAAAGTTGGGACTCATAGCCAGCCCCCCACCTTTTCCTGGAAGAACCCACTTACAATACTTTATAGCATGGTAGCAGTGATGCAGTCTATCTCATATCAGTCTCTGCCTCACATCCAGATACTTCTGATTTCATCTGCTTAAAATGTAGGCTATATCCCAATGGTGCTGCTGGTTTAGCAGCACATTCTCTCTGTAGTCTAAGTCTGGATTCTTGGACTTGCAGTTTTGGAAGAAACTCTTCTATTTTGTCTGAAGATCTTTGATTTGGACTGAAGAGAGATGGTAGACTATCTTTTTACCTCTACTGCCTTTCTGATGGCCCAGGAGATAGCAGTCCAAGGTTTGAACTCCAGCAGGATACCCTTCCAAGTGAGGGGCAAGCATAAATGAACACCGGCCTGTCCACTTCTAAAGCAAGGGCTGGACCACAAAGAAACTGTGTAAAACGTGGTCACCATCATCATGAATTGTGTTTGAAAAAAATAAAGAGCAAGGAAATCTGCCATGTCAAAAGAGACAGTTCAGTGACAGGGTTTGAGAAATCAAATGGAACAAAGGCACCTAACTATGAGCTGCAGGATATTATGAATTCCAGTTGCCAGCTTAGCAGCTCTCTTTACTAAAAAAGTCGAGGAAAACAATCAGACGGATGAATTCCCCGGTGACTTAAATCTTGTGCACTGTCCCTGACTCAGTGGCTTCCCTTCACGCATATATCTTTCACACAACTTTATATGTCATTATAAGAACAGTGAAAAGGAAACCTCTTTGTGTTACAACCAGCTGCTAGGAAAAAAGCCACAAATGTTTTGTAATTAATGATTCACGATGAAGCCGATCTAATGAATGTATGAGTTTATGGAGAATGAACTGGGACACTAACAGAAAGGCTTTGGTAGGCCACTTAAAACAAAAGACAACATGCTTCCGAATGCAGGAGTGCACTGTAGACCATCCGAGATGGGCAGAACTACTGCTGTCAAAACAGCAGAATGAAAGGAGTCAGGCACAGCTGGCAGAAATACACAGTAAAATTTCTTGAGGATAATTTTTAATTATATTATGATGGTCACAAGAGAGAAGCCAAACTCATGTCCTGATGGAAATTGATTACCCTCCACAAGGTGTACCTAGGAGAGCCTCCAAACTGCACCAATGTTTCCAAAAGACAGTCTGGCTTCTAGTCATAGCAGGTTAGCAATGTCCCGTCCTTCTAGCAGTGTAAAAGCCAATCTAATCAGGTGTGAAGCATTTGATGTATGGAAAAATTAACCTGCATCTAGAGAGAAAACCTGGCACAAGATGAAGAAACCTGGCAGCTGAGACAATAGACCTGGCAAAATTTACAGGAGTTTCATTCCAGTTTGTTGAAGGTAATTCTTTTTTGTTTTCTATTCTACATAGCTTTTCTTTCATTTTCATTCTAGGCTGTAAATCCAAATAAGCAAGCTAATATACTGTTTGCCATGATACCAATCTGCAGGAAAGCACAAAAAGAACTTTTCATTTATTTCTCTCCAAACTCTTTGTTTTAAAACATGCTCCTAAAACTAATTTACAAGCATCTTTTTATGCAATATAAATAATATGAGTTAAAATAGCTGAGAGTATATTAATTACAAAGTAAAGTCTTATTATAATCAGTAAGTGGTATCACAAACCAATGGAAAATAGTATTATTTTTTAATAAAGCACTTAGCTAAAATCAGTGTCTTGCAGATTGGAGGAGAATTGCTGATGGAGTCTGACAGCTCTTTCATAGAATTATTTGTCTGGACAAAGAACGTATGCAACGATTTGTTTCAAAACAAAAGCAAGTACCCACACTTAAAATTTATCTACAACAGTGTTTCATCCCAAAATACTCTCTTAGCTCTTTCTGAAAATCACCCTTTTCTGGTTGTCCTTGGATTTCTTTTGCCTTTTTCCTTGAAATGTCTGGGGTTATTTTTGTTTTGTTTTGTTTTCCTTTTTCCTGTCTGCACACAACTCCCTCGGGAAAAAGAATGCAAAATTACACTCATCTCTCTCTCATCCCAAACTCTTCTCATACATTTCATCTTCCTGCAAGTGGCCAGAGTTTTGGGAAAGGGTTCCTATTGTTTTATCTACCTACCCCCTCAAAAGTAATTATATTTTTCCTGTTATTTTTTTATGGTGGCTGTAACATAGCTCAGCCTTACTGAGTTTTTCATATAACTCCTAGAATAACAAGACACATTTAGAAAAAATAACCAACTGTTTCTTCATTGCAAAGCTTACCTAGACCAAGGCACTCTGTGATGAGCAGGTCAGTTTTCCAAACATGCAACAGAACATCCACACTGCAGATCAGCTTGATTTGTATCCATGTATTTTCCTCCTGGAACAATGTGGTAACCTGTACTAGTAATTAACATAATTAGCAGGATGGTTAGAGCTTCACTAGCATAATTTTTCACACCCTGCTCTAGAAGAATCTGATGTCCTTTCTACAAAAGCAATATCAACTTCAAACGTAATTTACTCAGGTTCTCCTATCACAGAAAGAGAATTATGTTGTACTGTATTGATCCTACACTGGCAGTAATTACAGCAGCTGGAGCCACTGCTCCTACATGCGGTAGATGTCATCAACTCCTATTACAGAGGAAATGTAGAGGCATATTTATGTATATATATTGGAGACGTACGGTAATTTGAAGTAGCTTGCTTGTCATTGGGGACATAAATATGCCACTACCACTGGACACTTCTAGTATAAGAATGCCAAGGCATGGATCCAGCATGGGGCAGAAGTGCACAGGAGCAGATAAATACGTGGTAGACAAAAGATGTGAGACAGATGGGAGGATATTCCAGTGGAGACCGTCTCCAAGGCATGAGGCTCCTATACAAACTGAGTGCTGAGAAAGCTGAGTATATTGCAATCTCTGCAGTTTGTCTATTCATAAGCTGGGAAGAAGTTGAGGCACGACAATTAACAGTGAGATGATATCACAACATCATTTTGACTAATAAGCAGTGATATGAAATGCTTCCAAAATGCTGTGAGACAATTTTAATGAAGTTGTGTGAACAGAAGACTCTGATCCTCTAGCACACTGGCACATGAATACACAAGGATATGTGCACCTAACTCACAAGCTAGGGACTACTGACATCTGGAAGCAAACTCTTCCAAACCACAAGTCAGCAGCTAACAAATTCTATACTGACAAGTATAGTCAATATTGAGGTAACAGAGGATTGAAGACAATTGTTGATGTGATTTAATTTTGAATGCTGAATTTAGCTCACTTTCCCAAAATTAAAAAACAAATTAACAAATATCTCATTGCTGGGACTAGGTTCAAAAGAAGGAAACAAGAATGATTTCCTTCACTGAAGTATACAGTCATGGGCACAGAGATGTGTGATGTTCTGATGGGGCAAAATGATGCTGTGCTCTGTTTTCAGTATTCATTTTGTCATTAGAATACATGCTTGCAATGATTTGGAGAAGCATCTCTTTTATAATTTATACATTTTCATTGATGTTGTAGAATCCTTCTGCTTTTTCTGCTCCTTCTGATTCTGATACATAGATCTGTGGGCTGAAATTCATTGATATCACCGAATATTTTTGTGAATCTTTTATTTCTTTCTGCCTGGACTGCTATTCCCCTACATTATTGGCTGAGACAGAATGTCCTACTAAAGGTATAGCAATTTCTTCCACAGAAGAAAGAAGATTTCCTCCTCAAGCTCTTCATCTTGACAAAGGCAGATATTCATACTTTGTTTCCTTTGGCGTGCCTCTATTTCATCCCTGTACAGCAACCTTCTCAAACACCACTCTACAAAGAAGTGTGGTAGATGCAATTAATTTTAAAGAGACTGAGACCTGCTGTATTTGGGGGAGCTGGGTGTCAGGACACTGAGTCTGAGTCTGTTACACTGGTTACATTGATTTTAGTTATTTCAGGCTTAGGATGCTTCATGAAGTGTTAAATAAGTTGGAGAACCCTGATCAGGTCAGGCAGCAATTTCCAAGGCCTTTAAGAAGAAACTATACAGCCACACTGTGAAGGGATGACTGAAAAAGAGAGCTATAGAAGAGCAGTAGGGAGTCTGCAAGAATCTCAGAATTTAGCCTGTAGGAAAATACTAAGATTTGACAGCCAGGAGAAAAGATATTTTGTGGTGAAAAGAAATAAGGTATTGAACCCTCATATGGGGCTCGTGGATAATAATGCCTTCTCTTGCTTGTGCTCTGTATCCTGGACAATGTCATGAAATACAGTTATTACGTTACCAATAGAAAGTGCCAGGAGGCCCTGAAGGGACTTTTTCACTTGATACCACCACTGGGATTTATAAGTCAACCCCTTATTCCACCTGCATAAGCAAATCCAAATTCCAAGCACACACAAGCCAGATTTTAAGGAGCTTGTGCCTGACAGGTACAATCCAAGGAAGATTCCAAGAGAAGCATGAATGGAAGTAATAACTGAAGAAACCTTCCTTTATTTTGAATTTCAACTTTGAATACACTTCTTTAACCTATATTTTCCCTGCCTATGATTTTTTCTGCCTGCACCATCCTTTCTACTCCTTCCTCTCCTAAGACTAGATGGGAATTTGTGGCATGCGTCAACAAAAGACAGTGAAATTACATCATACATAAGGTTGGTGTAAAAGTGTTTTAAAACTACATGCATTATCTACAACAGTACTTAATTAACTTAAATTATACTTTATTACTGACTATAATGTCTACCCTAAATTTAGTAACAATAACATAACTATATCTTCACAACTGCATTCATGTGAAGATCATTGTGTTAGGCACATAGTACACATAGCGAAGCTCACCAATGAGGGAGGGAGGTTAAGTGTCATTAAATACCTTTCATGAAAGAAGTCAAAAGAAGCAAATGCAAAGGTGTAGGGTTGTGTTTTGGTTTGGTTTGGTTTTTTTTACATTTCCTGGGGAGTCAGTCTCTGGGTGGAAACTCCTGCCACTTGAAAGCTCACTTTCAGAATATTGGAAGTGTCATTGAGGTAAAATGAAATTGTAGCTCCATGAGGGCCTAAATTTGTCAAATTGTATAAAGTAAAGCTGCGTATTGCTACATCCTTGATGGAGTAGGCTGCTGAATAGCATGACCACTCCCCATTGCTAGGATGGGTGTTGTGTTCAGGACATGAAGAGAAGAAGGCGGCAGTGCTGTTCCCCTTGTTCAATTTTCACCTGGATTGTTTGGATCTGAAGGCATCCTCTGTGCATATTACATGTTTGATCTTTTCAACAGGCAGCCACAGTTTCTTCAGGCAATTGCAGAGTCCCAGAAGAGATAGGGAGCATATCAGAGCCTCAGTCTTCGCCACACTCCTGCAACAAGGGTACACCAGGGTGGGCCAAACAAGGGCATGCAGCCCCACAGAGCTGAGGAATTGTGTGTAAGGAAGCTTGGGCTTACACTGGGCTTATGCTCTGCAGTCTCCTGCTGTGTGAGCTCCAGAGTGATTTTTAAGGGCTGCTACATGGGAATTGTGTTGTCATGGCTGGAGTCAAGGTATGCAGCACTCATCTGTTAGAAGAACAACGGGGGAGAAATCTCTAGTAGATGAAGCCCTTCAGAGAGTTTCTTTCAACTCTTCCTAGGCTTTTTAAAACATAGAAATCAAGCTTAATTGGAATTTAAAGACATTATATGGTTGGAATGACTGATGACACTTGGTAGTTGAACTTGAATCAAAAGGACAAAACAAGTAATTTATAGGAAATATTTTAAAACAGGGCATTAAAATATATTTAAATATATTTAAATGTATAAAATCCCTCAGCTTTTTAGATCATCATTCAGAATTCATAAATAATAGTGTAATGCCCATTTAAAAGATATGACCAAAAGTCCTTTTCCATGGAGCTGCAAAAGCTAATGCACTTTTACATCCAAGTACATTCCTAGAGCTAATCAAATGTTGCAAAATGTCCTTTAGTTTGATTACATGTACAAACATATGGACAAAAAGAGAAGACAAATGACTTAATTCATTATCTTTTTCTTCATTATCTTCATCATGGCAGCTGTGGGCAAAAAGATCATATGAAGCTTAGGGGAGCCTGACTTCCCTGATACTTACTAGTTTCTCTTCCCATGGATAAACTATCTTTTAAACTATAAACAAGTAATTTAATAATAATACTTTTCAAATTTATTTATTTTAAGCCAGCTAGGCAATTTCTGGCAAGTAGTCTAAACACAGAAATCTGTTCTGTAAACTCAGAAATATACACATTAATAAAGTACAGTCATGGTCTGCAACTTATATCAGACTTACTTCAGCTGACAAAATTTACTTTCAAAAGGCTTAAACAATCATTACAACATCAGTGAGGTACTGACAAGGTAAATAAATTAATAAAAAATCTCCATTGTGGATTATTTCATAAATTCTGTCAGTCTGCTATGTATTGTATGTTCTTCACAGATTATGACTGATCCATGACAGTCCTGAGAGGGGCCATTGCAGTTGCAGTATTATGGCTTTAAATGTAATATTGGACATCACCATGAGAAAAGAATACCCCCAGGAGTCAAGGACAGAAGGTAATACAGTGGCTCTTTCAGTGGTGTGGGAGCCACAGCAAACTGCTGCATAGCTGAACAGTTCCCCTTTGTTCTCTGTTCAGCTATGGATCTGATTTCTCTGAATTGAGCTTATTACAATAAATATAGATGCACAACATGATTATTTATGGGAAGAAAACAGACAAAAGAGGTTGAGTTGCTGGTACCTAAAACCTCATTTTCTGAGCTTCTCCCCTTGAGGCCCTTTTCATTTGTTGCACCATTGTATTCTCATTGTTGCTCAATGATACAAGCCTAAGCTGTTCATCAATTTACCCACTCCTCCAATCTCTTTCTGTCTCATGTGCGCTTCCTCTCTCTTCCCATGTTAATAGTTCCCCTGAAATCCTATCACTTTGCTGGAGGATTGATGTAAGTCTCCAGCAATTAACATAATTACAAGCCTGATTATCTTCTAATTGCATTATGAGTATTTGGTTATTCACTACACAAATTAGAGAAAATTAAAGAGGAGCAAGATCCTGTGGTGTGGGCGGTATGCTTTCTAAACTGTTATGAGCATCTGAATGCTGTGAGATAACAAGAAGGTGAAGACGTTTTATATTCCTATTGGCTCACAGTTGTTCTTGTTATTGTATATTTTTTTTCTTCTTTCAGCAGTTTCATGTCACTGAAAGACGTGCTACTATTTCCTTTGTTCATGCAAGTTGACTGACAACATAAACTAAAGTAAATGCTGTATTTTTCTATATAGATTTGGTAGAGTAAAATGATAGAAATATGAACAAAAGGCACCTAGAGGACATGCTTCTGTACTAGTGAGAAACATCAATAATTCAAATACATAATTAAGGGATAGTGTTTGTGGTGACAGGGGAATGTAACAGTAAACAAACATCAAGAATTACAAGTCCTTGCCTGTCTCTTTCTAGCAGTTTTGAGGTTACTGCATTATTACTTAAATAAACAGGGGTAAGTTTAAATACTGTGTAATTACTAGAAGTCAGTTTTAAAGCTGAATAGCACTTTGATGGGGCATAACCAATATAAGACAGGAGTCACTTTACAGACAGCAATGCCAGCAATGAAAAAGAGTGCTTGAAATGTACAGAACAGAAATTCATGGAAAGAAAATTAAGTAACTGGATACATTTGAAAATTGTATTTTTAAAAGGAAACATACAGAGTTTGCCCAAAATATGGAGAGAAAAACTTATGACAGGGAAAGGAAGCAAAGACTTACTGAAAAGATTGTAGATTTTGCTGTTGTCAGGGTTGAAGACTAAGACTGCTGCTAGAAAAACAGTCATCTCACGCATCATGCAGGACTAACCACCCTGTTATGTACACTAGACAGCCAGTGGGGTAGGGGATGAGAAGGTGTTGAGAGCAAACAAGGTGAACTCCCCTGAACAGCGCTGTGAGGACCCTTTGCTGACTTCCATCCTAAGGAACGACCAACTCGCCTCGTGTTTTGGGATAACTTGTCTGTTAAGAGCCAAATTCTGCTAATGTTTTTCATGGAAGTCTTTTTCATCTTTTAGACATGTTTTTAATAGAAGTTAACCCACCAACATTCAAAACTGGGGCCCCTGAATGAATTTGCAGGATACAGCAATGGTTTAGTATGAGTGAATACAACTTTGGCTTCTGTACCAAGGGACCTCTAGTCCTCTCCTGGTCTCAAGATTTCCAGTTAGTGCTGCTGGCACCCAGAACAGATTGATGACATTTGCTTATTTCAAAAGGGTCAGCAAACAGCCTTTGGTAAGCAATTTTGCTTCCTGACCTAAGAACTGGCTGGTGTGAAATTCAAATATGTGACCTAAGGCTTTGCAGCTCTAAAGCATCCACTGTGGAAAACCACTTCCATTCACCTATTTCCTTGTACCTGCCTGGTGCATTCAGCTGCATTCCCCTCCAGATTTTTGGGAGACTTAGGAGCTAATGAACAAAACTTTCTCAAGCAAGCAATATTGCGAAACTCACTGCTATTTGCATGTGAAGAGAAAGTGTAGTTGTGATCTCTTCCCTGTATCTCCTTACATATCACCATATGATTTGTTGTCCAGAATATTCCCTAAGACCTTGCATCAAAAAAATCACACCAATAACACTCCCTGCCTCCAAACATCTCCTATTGCTTGAGCCAGTACTTGCAAAAGTAGAAGTGTGGATCCTAAATAGGTCCACAGTCCTGCAAGTCTCACCTAAATAGGCTTATTTTTGGTGGGCAAAGTATCCGTGTGGCATCCATGGGAACAGGCTCTAAACTAAAATTTAAGTGATGATATGAAAATATAGTAATTTGCTTTTCTGCTCTTTTCAATATTGCATCCCTTATTTAGCAGTCTGGTCCTAACTGTAGAGGAGGTTGCAACAACTCGAAGAGTTTTTGATCACCTCCTATCTTAGAGCAAAGTGAATTTCAAGCTGTGGATACAACTTCTGTTGAGTTCTCTAACCTCATCTCCCATTCAATACTATAATTCACAACTGAAGAAACATGCTACTTTTCATTATAAAGGACCAAAGGGAGTACCATTATTTTGCACAAAGACAACAGCACACATTTTGAAATGATGGCAGCAAATCTCCTGGATTTTACAGGCAGTAAGGCCCATTCCAGGCCTCCTGCTGGACAAGATAAAACTACTGCAAACTGAAGCAAGACGACACTCAGTCAGGTATCAAAGTCTCATATGCAGAATTCAACCAGCCTTGCTACTGCATACATGTCCCAAAGTTTCTCTTAAAACAAAATCAGATCTGCCTTATCTAAACTTCTCTGTTCATACCTCCTTAGGATGGGCAGGACAAGAATGTCATTTTTCCACATCCTCTAGGATATTAAAGTATGTCTTGCTTGGTAGAGCTCTCAAGATGCATGACTCCTGGACATTTACTGATGAAAGAAGTTGGCCATCATTAAAAAATCAATTTAATACAAATTATGGATCATTCTAGCACAGTCATTAAAAAATATCTCATCAACAGAAGAATTTTCTTAAATACAAATGAACCATCCATAATTATTTTCATTTGCTGCTGCTAAGTGTGTGTATAAAACTATCTGGGAACCCATCACCATATGCTTCAACTGATCCACCTAGACAGAAAATAGAGAAGTCATACACCTTATGACTCCTTAACAGATTAAAGTTAAAAGTCCTCCTTAAAAGTATTATTCAAGTGGGTTTAAAACAGATTCAACATGAAATAGAATTTTTACAAGTAGGTAAAATTTCATGTAACATTTTAAAAATGTATAACTTTAATAGCTGTAGACAGTAGGCCAAATTCAGCTTTAATGTAAAACACACTGAATTTAATGAAAAGTTTCATTGAATTTACTGGCAATTTGCCCAGTTGCCACAGGATTCAGTTTTGCGCATTCTTTCATTTTCCTCCCACTGCTTCTCAAAGATGTCAGATGTATGTATTACGGAAGTTTTCTGAAGTCCAGCACTGACAGTGCAAGTGGAGTTAATAATCTAATATTGAAGAGTCCATGGAGAAAAGCCACCTTGAAATTCTGTCAGGGGAAGTAAACAACAGATCACCATTTTTGCTGCTGCCTTTGTAAAAGGCCATTTTTAAAATTCTACAAATACTTTGTTCTGAATGGCACCCCTGAAATTTAAACTGAAGCCTGGACTCCCATGTGAAAGAATTAATTAGAAGCAAAGAAATGTGGATTTTTTGATTTTGCACTAGCACTTTCTAGTCCCACTTTGCAAGAAGGTCAGAATTATGAGGATCTGATTATTGACAGAAGACACATATACTTCCTTTGAAAAAATCCTCCAGTACATAGATGAAATTTCCACAACACAGTGACTCTGAGACCCAAATAGGTCATCCATATGTGTTCTTTACAAGTTATGTTAGCAATTTCTAGAAGGCAATATTCATGACAGGATAGTCTAAAGCCATCTCAGATTGTTCTAAAACAGAAAGCAGTACATGACTTAGTAGGCAAGCCACAGCTATCCTTAAATTTGAAGTGTTATCTTCCTTTTTGATGTGAATCTCCTCCACCACAGTGAAAAGCAAACAAAATATTGTTTCCCTGCTTCATTACTTTAGTAAGAAGGATTGACGATGCGCTTAGCTGGCAGAAAAAAATAATTTATTTCACTGTCACCTTATTTGTTCACCTGCTGCAAGGTAAATAGAAGCTAAGTCACTTTTTATTTATTTAGGTTTTGCAAGACACCCATACTGACATAGCTAGCATTATCTATTATATACAACCACTCTATTATACTGATCACAGAAAACAAATATAGTGTGAGACCATCTATAATCAACTTCACTCTTAAGAGTTAATGTTTGTTGAAAACAACACTTCACCTTTTCAATTCTTGAACACAACGCCTAAATTTTTTTTCACTCATCAATTTTCTGATTTAAAATGTGCTTTAAAAATAACAGCAATTTAACTTACTTCAAGTTCAAAGTGTAGTAGGAAAGTAAACGGTTCACATGTAGGAGTTTTCAGTGTCTGGGTTTTTTCTGTTATAAAAAGATTTATTACTATTATTAGTAATATCTCTTTGTCATAACAGTACAAAAAAAACCCAAAACCGATAAATATATTTTAAAAAACAGTTATGAGCCAATTCCCATGTTAATTTCTCAGAGAAATTTCCCGCTAGGGTGTGGCTGAAAGCAGAGAAAGTGAGTAGGGATTGTACAGAGATTACTATGCATTAGCGTAAAGCGTATCTTTTCCTGTGAAGTGAAGAATGGTATAAGCTCCACACTCAAAACGAGAGTATAAATTTGACTCAACAAAGCAGTGTGCCCGCAGGAGCTTGCTCCACTCTCTCATTTCATAGCACAAATAAAATGCTTTTTTATCCTGCCTTTGTAAATACAGTCAAAGATTCTAAGTAAAGTAAAATCTTTTATCAACAGGGCAAGCAAAGAATTTATGTTTCAGGAGATTGCCTGATAGCAAAATGAGATTCACATTAAGAAGGTATTAAGACATTCGGATATAAGGCCACAGAAGTGGATGTAGTGGAGGCATTTTTTTTCATTTCATGTTGGCTTCAGCACATGCAGGACTGACTCTTCATTGTCACTTTGATGGATTAGCAACAGGCTCTGACACTCAACTGGTCTCTGCATGGGCAGACCTGCTGCTGCCCAGTCCCCACCTACAGCTGGTTTAGCAGTGCGTGCTTTTCCAGAAGTCCGTAAGAAGAATTCTTAGCTGGAATGAGAAGTTGCTACTGTCCCCACAGATTACAAATACAGGCAACATTTTTCTCACTGCAACATGAATTCTGGTACGCACCGTTACTTTGCTTACAGTAAATAAAGAAGTGGTTTACTGCTGTAGTGTTTAGCTGTTTAAATATTACTATTTTGAGAACACATTAATATCTTTTAAATGTTGTCCTTTTTGTTACTATCAAAATTGTCAGAACTCTGTTTTCAAATGACAATTTCAAAAATATGCAAAAGCTTTCTGAGAAATCTTTTATTCCCCAGGAGTTCTCATGTTGCTGTGCTAGAGCCAGCCTGAGGATCCATCTTCCAAATGGTCACTTACTGAAATGTTTAAACAGACCGGAGCACATTCAGCGTGGAAAAGTGAAACTACCAGCACGAGGGCAGGCACTCACCTAAGCAGAAAATTCAGGTACAAGCCTGCCACATAAAGTAGACAGAAGAACAAACTGACCTTTGTGCTCTCGTAGTTCACACGCATCCACTGGCCAGTTGGGTATGCTAAGTTTTATTCAGTTTTAACCAGAAAATCCTTCTTGAAACTGAAAAAGTTTTGTTTAAATTGGAACATTTCTGGGAAAAGAAAAAAACCTTCCCATTTCAGCTAACCAACATTTTCACTGAGAGATTCTGAGACAGTTCTCATGGTAAATAGATATTTTAAAATTTTTATTATGATTCAGTAGTGCTATATTTATGTAGAGTACATTACGTTCTGTGTTTACTTAATCTCAGAAGATATAACAGTAATATATGAAACACTTATGTACAGTGGGAAGACTTTATGTATACATTTGATATATTAACCTGCTATTGTTGTATGTTTATGGAACACCAATGAAAAAAAAATAAAATATTTTAACACTTGATTCTCGATGACAATATTATGCTAATACATCATATTTTATGTATTCTGAAGAGAATTTCCACTGTAAAAAATCACCAGCTCCCAGTAATTTTTCAAGACCTGATTCCAAGACTGTTGTACACTCAACTTGCCAATAGCCGATACTTCATTTTCCTCACAATTCTGGGACCATAAGGGCAAGAGATGTTCTGAGGTATACTTCGTGTCATGCTAGGCCATACTTACTTGTACACTGTGGAGAGATCTCACCATCCTTAGCTTTTGTCAGCTACATTGATTTGAATGCTGACCTCACTGTTACTTTACAGGACCTGACCAGCAGCCATAATTTTGGTTTCTGCTTTCAAGTTAAATCAAAAATGTAAAGAGCTCTCTCCAAAGTTTCTGGTAGATGAGCACACAAGCCTATTACCAACTTTTAATATATCACAGATCTGGACTTGCTGTGCTTTTTGGGGCTAATAGCAGAAGATAAAAGTAGAGAAAGTAAAGAGCTAGTCTAACATATTCTGGCAGCAGGTCCTTCCACAAGACATCAGGGACTTTAAGTGAGAAGTTGATGTTTTCATTGCAGTCATTTCTTCTTTTCTTGTCACCAGCTAAAGATCTGGCTAGCAGTCTCCAGAGTGGTTCCCTTGGAGAACATTTACAGCGAGCCACCAATGAGCTAATAACACCTGGGAAATAATATCCTGGCACCAGCAATTTTTCTCAGGATTGCAGCAGGTGGCAGTCACTGTTGTGCCATAATTTTCTCTATTTTAGAGGGTTTCTCCAGCAATCTGGGCAGAACTCAACTTTAGAATCAGTAGTACTGAGTTAAAATTTATATTCTCTGCTCACTGCATACTGCTATTACCAAGTAATTTCCTATGGACTCAACCACGCATCTTACATTAATGTAAGTTCTAAACCTCTTTGGGCATCTTATTTTTCCACATTTTCCTCATACACAGCATCTGGTTGGCCTGCAAGTAAAAGTGAAACTACTGACCCCTTTAAACTGTTTTCTAAATTTATGAGTTATTTTAACACAAACGATAGCTGCAACTCTTTTTAGAAATTTGAATTCTGTGCCTTTTGTTTGGTTTTATGTTGCTTCCAGCCTCACTTTAGGTACTTTAGTTGATTTTTGTCACCTTAGTACTTTAGTTGATTTTTGTCACCTTAGTTTAGGATGTTTAGAGCTGTCAAAACCCTGCAGAAAAGACTTATGTAATCATGGCTGATTCTTTACAGTTTGGAGAAAAAAGCATAAAAATTCTCACTTGTGAGATTCTGTTTTTCGTTCCACCATTTCAGTGCACACACTTTCTTGCGCTGACACACTTGATCTTTAAGATTTTGAAGAGATTAGATGAACTCATGGAGTTCAGGGCTACCAGAAGCTACTGCTGAGCACACGTAAGCATATCAAATGAAAGACAATACCATACTTGCACTGTTTGCTACAATCTACTCGTACCCCTCATGGATTATTTTCAGAGATAAGAGGAAGTGTGTCCCAGTATAGTAATTCTTACAAACTATATTTAATCTCCAGAAGTTTCTTTTCTGTATTTTGAAATTAACCAGCATACTTTGTGTCTTACTAATTAGGCCAACATCCTTTTAAAGGGCATCAGCTTGCTTCATTTTCAAATTTACTTATGGAGAATTATCTAATGCAACTACTGCAGTACATTTAGCTGCCTGTTCCCTTTCATTTCTTTCGAGTTATTTTTGATAAATGGACGTACTGATGTTTGCTAACCACAGACGGTGATTTTACAGAACATCTCTGAGACATAGACCAGGAGTTTTCACATATGCTATAATTAAAGTGAAAAACACTGTATGGGATTCATTCACCCTCTGGAGAATACGACCCACAGGGACTCTGAGCTACAAAAATATAATGTTATTATGGAAACACAAGTCACCAGCCGACTTTGTACCTGTCCCACACTAATAAACCACATCATTTTCACAAGAACAAAACCTCATGGATTCTGCATTTACTGACAACAGTCAGTGATAGTGATTTCCCTGGATTTCTTTTTTTGTACTCTAAATTTCAAGGCAATTTTAAATCTGCACTGCTGCTTTCTTCTAGGTACTGTAGGCCTAGGAGAAACTTTGATAATTTAAAAAGTAAATAAACAAATAGAAAGATGCAACATACCCTCCTCTATCACACACTCATTCTTATGCCTTTTCTACTCCTCTCCCCATTCAAGTCAATCTTGCACAAGACTCACTAAATTCACTGGAGTCCATATTTTACTCAAACATCTTCAAAGCATCTGCCTCCTCTCTCCTCTATCAAAAATCAGGTTTGTCGCGAAAATGTTTGTCCATATTTTAAAAACCTATCAGTTTAGTTTATTTATCATAGCAAGAGGACTAATAGTAATCATACTGATATTTTAATATTTAATAATTAATTAATAATATTATTTTACCATTCCTGCTGATCATCCTTTTTGACTTGTCTGTCAAACAATTGCTCTAATGAAATATGTGAACTTAGTGACAAAGAATGAGGCATTATGATAGGGTGCAGCCACTAATTCATCTAGACGAAATGGTATTGCAGGGTATCTTGTGTCTTTCCCATTTCATTTGAAAGAACAACAACGGTTTGGCTAACCCAGGACCTTAGGCTCTCTAAATGGCTGCTGGTCCATTACATTTGGAAACACTGCCTAAATAGGGTATGAAATCATATATTCATTCTTTACAGAGACACTAATGAGGGAAAAAATGAAAGCTGAACTTAACCCTACCCAACAGTTACATTTAGCAGCAGAGTTTCCATCCTAAATACAGAAAATACCATCTTAAAGATAAACACTGGAATATGTTGAAGATGCATATTATATACATGAAGTATTTTATTATTAACCTTGCCTGACATCTAGTATACACTTCAGAAAATCTCTTTTGGGCTCTACTTCATTGATTTTAGTGGAAACCAAAGGCCTATTCTATAAAGTACATATAGAAGGCCATATACCACAATGCAAGTAATTTGGCATACATCCATGTCTTGAAAGGAGAGGCACTTAGAAGTGTGAATGTGAATTGCTTTGCAATCTGCAGTGTGGTAATATAGCTGTCAACCATATTTCATGTTCTGCAGTGCTATGGATAGAAAGCATCTCTGGAAAGACATGCTTTTTAACTAGCAGAGACTGAACCAGTGACATCCAAATACACTGTTTTTGTATCGGGGTCTAAAAAGTCCTATTAAAAAGTGCAATACAGAAGACTACCTTTCATAGAACATGGGAAACTTACTTAAAATGTGGATTAAAAAAAACCCAAAATCTTTCTACAAAGTGTGCATGTAATACCAAAGAGAGACAGAGAATTCATGTACTTGCATACAGCCAGAAATGTGAAAGTTGGTGGTTTTGGTTTGGAGGGTCTGTGAATCCTCATAAGGTTTCAGTTCCTCCTGAGTTTGCACCCTTGAGTTGTATTTTGGGTTATGGGGTAAAAAAAAAATACTCAAAACAATACCAACCAAGTTACTAAGATGCTCCTTTCTTCAAGATGAAAACATTAAAAACCACAAAGTCTTGGCAGCATTTCTACATGAATTTATTTGTCTTCTAATATTCTCTGACTATTTAGCTTCAGTGAAAAGTTTACAAACTTTGTCAAACCTCATCTGAGTTCTAGTTTTGTAGCAGGTCATGAAGACATGAAAGTGTCTAATTGCTTCTGCTTTCATTATGAAAGCTTTCCCACCGTTTATATGTGGCCACCTAAATCAGACAGTAGTGGCTGAATTAATGCATTACAGTCATCTGGGTTCTAAAAAAAGATGAATTTGACTCTGTAGCACAATAATATGATTTCTGTTAAATCATTTATTTTCTTGCTCATTTGGATATCTCACTTTCAACTACTCTTTGATGTGCTATGTGTTCTAAGCAAGACACCAGATTTCTCCGTGGTGCGGTTTCTTCCTATTCTGTAATATCGGGATAACATTTGCTCAGCTTTGTAAAGGTGCTTAGACAATTTAGGAAGAATGACTAAAAACCAATTATTACTATTATGTTCTAACAACTGAGCCATATATAGCGAAAAAAAAGGTATAGCATTCACAGAGGAGGTATTTTTAAATGAAACAGGTTTTAAGCATTCAGGTTTTGGGTTGAGAGGAGGATTTCAGTTATACACCTATTAATATGGCATTCAATGCAATATTGCTGCTTAGATGGAATTAATCTTTTAAAAAGCTGTTTACCTCTAGAATAAGTCTTAGAACTTAATAATCAGTTCAGATTGTTCCAATTAGGGATGCAATACAAATAACTTTTCTCAAGAAACGATTAAGAATATATCCCTACACCCTTGGTGTCCTGTAGCCTCTACACAGACAGTACATGTTTCATTTTATTTTAATATCTCCCTGATTATCAGGAGCTGACTATAATTAAAAAACAAAAAAGTTTAAAATTGTTAAGAAGGAAACCAAAGCGTTTGATAACAGATAAAACTAGGGTCAGTGTTTGATTCACTGGCATTTTCCCAGGCACGAGACGTGTTTTCCCCAGGGGTCATCAGGTCCAGGCAAGCTGCATTCTTTCTGCCAGGCACTTTGTAATGTGCAATGAACAGTGTCATTTATTTTCATTTCCTCATACTTAATTGCATGCTTCTTGCTTCCGATATTAAGTCAGAAGGCAGGTGGTAGAAGCAGTAAACTAAACTACTATTTGCTGTCGGAGTTACGGACCATGCTACTCTCCTCCTGAAACAACCCAATTGTTTACAATTCAGCAGAAACTGCTGAACTGGAAAAATGTTTGCCTCTATTGCACATTCAATAGAGATTTTTTTCTATTACTCTGAAGAAAAGAAAACCAAGAAACTGATGCTCTGTGCTTAGCAAACACAAGCTACTTAAATTTATCAACATTTTGTCACAGTAATAGGAAGCAATATAGGAAGTTACTATTTTGTAGCATTTTAAATATTTAACCAAAATATTTTTAAGGTGTACTGGGATGGCTGCTTTAGCCAAGTAACAAGTCAGGAATACTACTTCTGGAATTAATAAATTCAGTATTAAGCTATTTAAAAATTCAATGATCATGCCTGAATGTAGAACTAAAGCATTTATCAGGTATGCAAAATTTAAGCTTAACATATTTGGAAATCAATTATTTTGTTCATTGCAGAAGTTAGCATTTATTCATTTATTATAATAGAAAAAAATGAAGATAAAGCTTTGTGAAAGAGCCCTTTAAAGAACTTACTTAATTTCATCTTCTCAGTGTACCCAGGCTTTATTTCTGCTGTATTTTACTGACAGGTATGTCACTTCTACAGACAAATCAGGATTTATTAGCATATTTATATGTAATGCAAAGTTCTCATGCCACTGTTGCATTCATGTATAGCACTTTATAATGTGTAAGATTTTTTTTAATAGTAACATTGTTGTGCCACAGATTTGTGTTACTGAAATATCCTGCTGAAACAGATACTGGAAATCATACCATATTGCTGTTAAAAAATGACAAAAGGGAAAAATACAGGGTGTTTCAAAAAGATGGACCAAATTTCAAGACATCTTACTATTGACATTGGGTCCATCTTTTTGAAACAGCCTGTAAATATATTCATGATCATTTAAAAAATACCAGTTCTCACTCCAGTGACTTCTAACTCTACTGAAATGTTTTTAGATAAGTAGGTTCTAGTTATTCCTGACAAAATTATCTAACAACAATAAGTAATAAATACAAGATTTCTACATATATTATTTGCAATAATTGTACAAGTGTTAGTAACATACCTAGCAAAAAATCACTGTATCAGAATACATTCTCCATTTTAGTTCATAAGTTTGCCATGTACATGTTCTAGTACGTTAATTAATAACTATAATAGTATACAATTTCCTGTGTATCACAAACACATGGCTGTTCACTTTCTGTAACACTCAAAGATTACTGATGCTGTTATTTCAGAATAAATTACATATTTCAACTGCCAGAAAGACAAATACATGCACATTCAGGCTGAGTCCTGCAAATTACTCTATACAGGAGCCTCTACACTGAGGCACTATACTCTCTTAATGCTAGTGGAGATCTGAGCAAAGTAAGGATCATTTTGCTTCCACAAAAAATGGAATTGTGGAGCTCCATATTAGGGGCAATGAGACATCCCATTTAGAAGCAGCAGTAACGTAAGAGCAGCCGTACTTTATTAAACAAAAATCCAGCCCCAATCTCTTGGGTCTGAAGAAAGAATATAGATTAAGAAAAGAATATAAGCAGCTGGGCAAAAATTAAGTTACATTTGTTACCTTTCCCACTTAGCAATCAAGTGTTAAAGAATTTCTTAGCTGAATTTGAATCTCTGTTCTTGTAGGTAATGCTCACTGCAGCTCTGTCATTGATGAATTTGTTTATTTTCAGAAATAATTTTATTCATCATAAAATCCTACGGTGCACCCAAAGCATCCTAATCAAACTAAAGATCCAACTGCCCTAAGAAGTGAGTGGGCAAAGGCTAAATTTAGAAATTTCAATTTTCTTGTATGACTTAGCTTTTAATATATTAAATTCTATTTGTTTTCAGTGAATTTCAGGTTTGCAGACTTAGTTTTCAAAGGTAATCAGGAACCTCATTAAATTTAAAAGTATTCACATAGTCCCATTAAAATCAGTGGAAGTTAAATGCTTTTTGAAATACCAATAGGTACTTTTTTCTCCATCCTTCAGCACTAAAATCTCTTATAAAATATGATTTTAAGGTGATGTTGATTCAGACCACGAAATTGTTGTTAAATCTATGTCCTTGAAAGAAATCCGGAGCTTGAGAAAGGATTACGGCCATAACAATGGGGAGTCCCTCATTACATGGCTGCTGCGATGCTGGGATCTTGGAGCAGACTTTGTGGATGTGGAGGGTAGGGAAGCGAGACAACTTGGAGGTGCAGCAAAAGACGCAGCTTTAGATAGGGCAGTTGGGGGTAGAAATGATGCCTGCAGTCTCTGGACATGCCTATTGTTTTCTGTGAGAAGCCGGTATCCCTCTAAGGAGGATCTCGAATGTAAGCCCATTAAGTAGAACACAATAGAGCAAGGCGTCCGGTACTTGAGGGAAATAGCAGTCCATGAGGTTATCTATGG
>VZRW01006196.1:56775-103080 GCA_013398125.1 Aegotheles bennettii | reverse complement strand
GGATCCGTCTGAGTTCCCACCTTGTTTTTCACTACATTTTTTGGCGCGTTGTGACCATGGTCTATCTGGCTAATTTGCCTGTCTTGCTCGAGAAGCAACCAGTGTTCTCTGCTCCTTGCCTCCCCTCGCGCTGAACTCCGCGTGCCCTCTCTCCTTCCCCTGTGGCAGCAGCTGCTGCTCTCTGCTCCGTGCTGCCGCGTGCTCATAATCATTTTTAAAAACCAAAGAGACAACTATGGCAAGGACCATCAGCAGAGAAGAGCAAGTGTGGCAGATATCTACAGCAGATAATTCGCATTCTAGTAAAAGACTATGTCTAGAAATTTCAGAGGAAGTTGAAGGATTCCTCCTGGGGTCTTTACACTGCTGAGCAGAGGTGGACCTTTAACACCTATATTTCACCTAGCATTTTCTCCAGATTTGGATTCCTAGGCATTGAGGGAGCCTGCTCACAGCTGTCTGGTGGCAACTATACGTGGCTCAGGATCAAACTAGGCACCTGGAATTTCTGTTAATATCCTTAGATATTTTTCTGCAAAATGTACGTTCCTGATCAGTGCTGTATTGTCACACAGTGTCCTTCCTGACCAGTCCACTATTGGGACTTCTGTTTCTGGTTGACCCAATTCAACAAAGTCCTACTCTGAAGAGTTTATCAATCAACATAAAAGGGAGTCTGCTCTACAGCACCAGATAACCTGAACGAGCTTTTTCTGTAGATTTCTGTTTGCAATTCTGACAGTAGCATCTTTAATTGAGGGCTGGATGCAGCTTTTCATATTGTCATTCAAAGAACATTTTTGGGAAAAACAGAAATGAGCCAAATAAATATGATGTCAGGGAAAAAAACAACAATTTTTATTTAAGGACTTACTGTTTAGTACTCTAGAATCCCATGTTTTAAAGTGAATGGATCTTCAGCTTCCTCTGACAATTGCAATACAAATTTACAGAGTTCAGTGTGTTGGAGAAAATCAAATGTCAGTGTGAGGTGTGAGGATTCATTACTCTGGTGGTTTGTTCTGGTGGAGACATGCCCCCACTTGGGATTTGCCTGAGCTCGACAAACATTTCAATAAATCTTTAGTGTGCTGCTATGTATGTGTGGCAGGTGACCAGCTTTAAAGAATGCTGGATGGAAAAGTCCCCAAATCCTCCCTGATGTCCTTCAAAGCTGCTGAGGAAGGACTTCATGCCTTGTCCACTGGTAGGGTCTCCAGGCACTCTGTGATCACCACCTGCCAGATTTGATCTGGTTTTGGAAGCACAGACAGAGCCTTCTGGCCTGGCTCTGGCTACACAAGCCCCAGCTGTAATGGTCACCTCTCCCATGGATCCATAAGGAAACAAACTGCAATTTAACAGAGGCTGTCACATCCTTAATATGGTAAATGACACCTAATTCTGCTGAAAGACTGAAAAACATTTCTAGAGGTTCACAGGACTCTGTCTTGGGCATTGCATTATTTGAACCTGTTCAGCTGTGCTATGAAGATTTGGCGGTTTCTAATCACAAAGTATGAAGGGATCCTTAGGTCAAGGCAAAAGTCTGCCATCGGGCTCTGAGGCACCCTGAGAATCCCACCAGTGCTCACTTGAAGTGTATCAGCAGTGTATTAAATTGGAGTGAACTTGCTCATTAAAGCTGGAATTAGAAATGGTATTATAACGATTGAGATGCTAAAAGTCAGGTTTTCAAGTCCAGGAGATTGGTAAGGTTTAGGAGTCTTTCACTGAGTCTTCATGCTCCTGGAGAAAACCTTTTTAATTCACCCAGAGATGTATAATGTCCATGTTATATATGTGTATATTTATGCACATATATATATGTGTGGGTTTGAGTTGTGCTCACATCTTCAGTTATTCTGCAGAGTGGTGAGTATAATCCAGCTGGGTCTTCTCTTGCAGCGGTTCTAATCAAACAGAATACAGAATAGCTGTGGCCTTAAGCTACTCTCTGTAAGAACACTTGCCAACCTAGGACGAGACTTGAAGCAAAATCTGTGTCTGATGGATTTCTCACTGTGCTCTGAGGTGATTATCTCTTGTTCACTATTCCTTAGGAGTTACAGACTCACAAGCTTTGGTCACTAGTTGTTGATACCATACCTTCCTTCTCCCCACTTCTCTTTGTTCTTTGAAAACAGCCGAGCTGCCAGTCAGTGAAGAGGGAATAAAACCATAAACATTAGAGTTGACAAAAGCCAGGTCAAGTGATTTTTGCTGCTCAGAAATCAAAATGTGTTTTTCTTATTAAGAGACATTTTAGATACTGCTTAATTGCTTCTGAAAAATATATTGCTACTGAGACCAAGTGCTTTGCTAAAGAGAGGGCTACTCTGCTGAGTGCGCTGCTGGTCTGGTCAGTGGTTCACTAACCTTATTGAAACATTGTTCTTCATTTCTCCTGAAACTCTGCTTTCTAATTTTCTGCATTATTAATCATCTGATCATCCTGATACACATCCCTAAGTACTTCACAGAGAAACAGAACTCACTAGGACCTGTTTTTCCTTTTTCCTCAACTTCTGAAGGACAGTAAACCTGAAACAAATGAATACTCACTACCAAAAAGCAAAAGATCTCATTCTTGCAAAAGTAAATATGCTACTCAATATCTTAATTTTTTCCTTTACTTTGTCCACAAAATGTGCATCTGGGCATCTTTCTGAGTCACATGCAGCTGTCTGTGGGAGGCCTAAAAATACAACATGAAATACCTCACTCAAAACAGAACCTTCAGATATACTTTCTTGGTTTCTCATTCACTTTCATTTCAGAACAAAAAGTATAAGATCTTTGAACTGAAACCTTAGTTTCTCATATCTGTATTCCATAAAAGCTGAATATCTTATATGAAATGATGGAAAGAACCAGAGCACTAAATTATTCAGAGGCTTGCTGAGAAGATATGGGACTTATCATAATGAAAGTTAAATCCCTGCCAGGTTGCTACTTGCTGAAAATTGCTTCTGTCTGCTTCAGTAGCTTAGGTGAGGTGTGTTGATATTCGCATTGTAGAGCCTTCGTCATCAGTTCCCTATCGTATGACATGTTTAGGCTTGGCAGTGTACCTAGAGTCTTGTGATACCTGCTGCAGTCTGAAATGAAATAGTTTGATCATTATCAAGCCGTTGGGCACAGGAATGAGGTCTTTCCAGAGGGACTGGAAGTCTGAATTCACAAAGCTCCTTGGTTTGTCATGGGGGGAAAATGGTTGGTGACATTTACTAGTAACTCTTCCAGCTTATGAGTTTATCTGGGGAAAGCTCCTATTTGCACGGGACTTTGAGCAACCTGGTCTAGTGGGAAGTGTCCCTGTCCATGGCAGGGGGGTTAGAACTGGATTATCTTTAAGGTCCCTTCCAACCCAAATCATTCTGATTCTATGGGTCTATTTGTTCCATGTAGCCCCACTGAAAGTGGAAAAATTCATACTGTTTTTAAGTTCAGAGTCTTGTGGAAACTGTGGCCAGTGGATGAACCTTGCAGGATAGCTCCTTTGGAGGGTTTCCAGGACTCACAATATATGTCAATGCTACTAAGTGGAAGAAAGCCAGGGAGGAAACTTGTGGTCTTGAGGCATCAACTGGCTCTTACCCACATGGCTTAGAGCTCACCACAGAGAAGAGCAGAGCAGAGTTGACACTCTATATTTACACTACAATGCATTTGGATTTGAGGGTTTTCTAGGTCTCATGTAATGCCCTGTGGCTTTTTGTCATGATTTAACGTTGGGCTGGCAATTAAACAAATGGCATGCTCTATATTTCCCAGAAGGGGAAAGGAAAAAATATAAGGGAGAGAGACTTACAGGTTGGAAACTAAACTACACAGCTTTAATGAAACAGATAATAATTAAAAAGAAAATTAGGAAAGATAGACAAATATATACAAAACCGATATCTTGCCCCCCCCAGTAATGCTCATGTCACCCTCAAGGCTGGAGGGTGGCCCTGGAAAAGTCCTGGACTGGGCTCCTGGAGTCAGTGGCAGACAGGAGATGGATGCAGGGACACACAGGTTCAGGAATGCACAGGTAGGGATCAAAGGCAGACAAACGGATGGAGTCCTCACTGAATGCCAGCAATGGACAAAAACATTTATACCAAGTATGATGCGTATGAGATAGAATACTTCATCTGGTCAATTTTGGACACCTTTTTCACCACAGGAGGGTCGAAGGTGTGACTCCTTTTCTTCCCTATTTTTTTCCAGAGCATAAGATGTTTAGCAGAACCAAGCAGTCACCTTGTTTCTGCATACCATTCTCCAGCAGTAACTATAAACATTGTGTTATCAGTCCTAGAAGCAGGCACTGACTGAGAAACATGCAGTTAGTTTCAGCAAGTGCAGTTACTTAGAAGAGATTTAACTGAAAAGTAAAATTACTAAAAGAAAATTTAGTGTCCTGGATCAAACCAGGACAGTGTAACACATGATTGTATTATTTTGTTCATTTTTTCCAGTTTTGCGTACCTTATGTTGCTGTTGCAGATCACCAAAATACTGTTTCTATAGCCTGAAATTGAGGACAGGTGTTGCATACTTTGGCATGTGGTGGAAGGGCATATGGGAGTACTTGAATGTGCACAGGTACTTGTGATAACATTAGAGGATGTTGTGTGGCAAAGGGAGCCAAACCTGGTGCAGCCTCATCCATAACAGCTTTGGAGAGCTGTTCCTGGAGTGACGTATACCCCTAATTTTGCCCAGGAAAGAACTGGGTGAAGTGGCTCATAGCCCCGCAGGAAATGAACTATTAATTAAGCAGTGTGGCCGATTGAGGAGTACTGTTCAAGCTTTATTTCTGGTTTGTTCTCATTAGCAGTGTTAATGTAATTACTGTCTCTAGATTTTCAGGTCTCCTGCGAGCTCCTGGTGATCTGCAGAGTTTATGGAGGTATCTGTTGCTTGTCTTGCAGGGAGGCAACCATGGGAGATTTCCTTTTGACCTCTTCCTTCTGTGACATTTATGACAGGAGGTGCGTGACTCAGTGACCATGTTTTTTGTCTCTCAGGTGTCTTTTTCTCTCAATATCTAAGTTTTAGTAGCCTCATGACATAGTACATGCTGTCTCATGGCACAACAGCTTCTTCCAGTTCCAATAACAACCCTTTAGTGGTCCAGCCCATCATGGGAAGGATCAGCCTGCCTCCATGAGCTTGATGAGAAGAGGAAGTCAGGATCTGGTTTTGCTCTACCCTATTTTGCCATTATAAGCACCGAACCCTTCAGGCATAGCTGCCTAAAGCAGGATGCTAAACCCATTCTGAGACACCAAAATAAAAGGTGCCAGATTTTAGATGTTCTGGGCATGGGAATCAGAAGAAACAGAGCAGTAGTCCTGAAAATACTAATTCTTAATTGCATTCTTAGTGCAGTAACTAAACCCTGCTCTAGGCTTGCAATATTCAGAAATTCAAGCTGTAAATGCCAAGCTTCTTTCTGCATTAAAATTTGCAGTAATGCTCAGTAATACAGATGTGTCTTTGTGCTAATTCAGAATCCCAATGAAAAGAATGGGGTGTCTGAGAGATGCTGTGATAACTGATGGCTAGATGAATAAAAAGACCTTTAAGGCTTCCCTAGAACAGCTTTTCAGGTGATTGTAACTTACAATCCACAACGATCTTCCAGTGATACAACTTTTGCAAATTATAGGTGCCCTAAAATGTCAGATTTTTCTCTTTTGTGCAGGGAGATACGTGAATCTTTCACCATCATGGCAGCCTCCAACTTTGAGGGAGCACAGCAAATCCAAAAGCATTTTAAATCCCTTCAGATAGTCACATTTCTTTTAGCACCTTAGCCCAATTAATGAACTTAAACTTATTTATTTCATTTAACTGTCTCAGTCTATTTTAAAATGAAATACAGTGAAGGCAAGATAAGCAGGACGTGTGGACAAAATTTCACCTCTGCTTCTGTTGTGAGTTTGTCAGCCTTACAATAAATGCTGCCATTATGAGTAAAGATAGCAGGACCGGGATGAAATTCCAAGGTGTTTTAATCAAATTACCTGCTTCAGGCATAAGTTATAAAGAACAAATGTAGTTTATTTAACACAGCTTTCACCACAGTTTTCTGACAAAGCTTTTGTTCTTAGTGCTCTAGTACTATACCAGCATTCACATTCTGTCTGTTTCTCAAAGTTTTGAGTAGTTGCTATGACACATACTTTTAAAATGGCTTCTTTCATGCCTTCTCTTAAAGCTCCTTCTAAGGGCAAAACCTGTGAGATGAGAATGTCAGTTTTAACCTACAGAAGTATTTGAGTATTCTTCATTGAGTTCATTGCACCAATAGTTACTGTAGCCCAGTACTAGAACTGGGAAGCTGGAGACCTCAGCTCTTCAGAGCTACTGCAACTGTAGTACAAGTATTGATTCTGGACTGCTTCCTCTCAGTGGGAATTTAAAGAAAATGCAAATAACATTTCCAAACAACACAGATTTAAGATGGAACAGAACAGAATTATGAAGAAAATATATCTTCTTTAGGTGTTGTTTATGAGTACGCTAAGACAAATTGTAACAAATTCTAATAAAGGGAAGGGAAAAAAGTTGTAAGTAAATATCTTGAAGAGATTTTTTTAAGTCATATTTGTTGGAGTGAATCATTATCCTTAAATTTACTTTAAATCTGAGCTTCAGAAGTTTTATTATTATTTAATTTACTGCAGTGTTTTTTGCAGAAGGATTATTTTTATAAAAATCTTGGCTCAAATTGCAACAGACAATAGACAGCCTCATGACAAGTCCAGGTCTTGCAGGTAAAATTACATGAGCAAAAGACCAGGTCTAGTAAACCCTTCCAGAATAGGTTAGGAAAACAGAGATTTAGTCTATTACTCCATCAGCTCTCAGCTGGGATACAAGCCAGAATATCTAAAGGTGCTACTGGAGTAAGGAAGAGCTGTATGTAACCTGCATGCAATCTTAATATACTGGGCACAATTCTACTTTAGTTAAAGAAATGCTTTGTGTTATCTTACTGCTGATGATGTAAATTGGTGCTAGCTCACAATCTCTGATTGTAAATATCATTTTATTAGTAGTCATTTGCTGCATATCAGGTGAAAGACAACCAAGATTTCTAAACTCAAATATCTGTTCTTACTTTACCAGGTCAATTTTAAACAACTAACTGAATAATTCAGGTTTGGAAGGTTTTGAGAGATCCTGAAGGCAAGAGAAACAGTAGATACTCATATACCTGTAATGCAGACTGCCTGTTCAGGGACCTAGCTTCTGGTACGCATTTTTTAAAATCATTGGCTTATGCAATCAAAGCTTCTAAAAGCCACAAGAGAGGTCTGTCTCTCTTACAGGGAAGTCAGAGAGGGCTGACGTGAAAATATTACAGTATTTGAATAACAACGTCTTAAATAATCTCTGGGTTTGTCTGCAGGGGAAGAGAGAAAGAGGAATAGCCTCCTTTCACATCACTATGGGGTAAATCTGCCTAACCCTGATCTTTGGTTACAGCCACAGTGGTAAGGAGAAGCTGCAGGTATCTCAGTTGCACTTGCAAAGTTATTTCACCTGGACATAGTCTGATGAACTTAGCATTTGCCCAAGTTGTCCATTTAATTCAGTAGCTGCTGTTTCACAGAGCTTTGTACCATGCGCTTCAGAGACAGATGCCACAGCTGGGACTTCTCTACTTCATGAGAATCTTCTTTTTGACTCCTGTCAACAAGTAACTGATTTGTAGAAAATATCAACGAAGGTCATTTTGGGTAGGACTGTCTATTTATAACTACAGATGTTCTTACGGCCCACAGAGATGAGTCCTTGGCCTCTCCAATCTCCTGTTTCAGTGAACTCCACATGTTAATTATACAGTGTGCCAAAAAGAAAACACAAAAAACCTGTTACATTTTCTTGGAAATTCCTTCAAAGACTTTCAATCAGTTCTTCAGGCATCCTCTGAGAAATGTCAATACCAATGCCAGGTTATGTTTTTTGGATTACCTGTTGGAAGTGAAAGCTGGTATGAACTGGAGCATAGGAGGTTCCATGTGAATATCAGGAGAAACTTCTTCACTGTGAGAATGACAGAGCACTGGAACAGGCTGCCCAGAGAGGTTGTGGAGTCTCCTTCACTGGAGACATTCAAAACCCGCCTGGATGCGTTCCTGTGTGATGTACTCTAGGTGACCCTGCTCTGGCAGGGGGGTTGGACTAGATGATCTTTCAAGGTCCCTTCCAACCCTAGAATTCTGTGATTTTGTGATTCTGTGAACAGGATCTTACCTAAACTAAAACAAAACCAAACCCCAAACAAACCCAAACCCCAACAACCCAAAACACAAGAAAAATATAGCTCCTGTCATATATGGGTTTGAATCCAAACTGCAAAGCCGAGTCCTACATATTTTGTGAGAAAGACTTGATTCCAAATGTTACTCCTAGTTTGGCATCTGGGTCAGGTGGACCAAATTAGAAATACAGGTCCGTGCTTGTCAAGGAAAGAAGTGGCTGGTGAAGCCAGATGCAAGCAATGAACCTTGTGAGGGAAGGATTTGCAAGAGGAAGAGAGGGCACTGGCAGACAGAAGGTCTCAACCCAGAACCTAGTTCTCCTCCAGAATTTCTGGGTCATTTAAACTAAATTTGCACGTGTTCAGTCATTTTGAACCCACAGCTCTGAAGGTCTTGATATGGGGCTTCATTTTTCAAAGGTCCACTCCTGAAGCAAATGTAAAACAACCCTTGCAGTGCCAGAAGTGTGCCAATTGCTTGGCTGCTGTGGTGCTCCCTGTTGTTGCAGGCTACCTGCAGCTCTGGTGAGAGTGTTTGTATTTCTAGTTTGTAGGATTTCACATAGGGACAGTGAAACCAGGGATTAGGACACTAAAATTTCTTGTGATATTCATCAGCTAATTTTAGCAAAGAGTGTTTTGGATACACGTGTAAAGAGAAATACTAACAGATTTCCCCCCCCCCCCCCCTTACATTTCTTTTTCTTCTCCACCATTTTCATATTGCTGAACAAACATAGCTGAATCTTTTGTTTCCTTTTCTTTCTCTACACTAACACTATGATCATTAACTCTGTGATGCACATGAATTCTGGAAACTTTACAGCAGCAGACTGCATGCATTTCATGATTCTCTTGTGCACTGTACAAAAAGAGAGAAGGTCAAATTATTACACTGGAAGATTTTATTACACTGGTGTGAAAGAGTTACTGTGTTTTCTGTGAGCTGGTCTGGATTTGCCACTGGTTGGTGGGAGCTGGTCACCAGTTCTGGGCTCCAGAAATTGTGGGAGGCCCCAGTGCTGTGTTGAGAGTTGGAAGAATAATTGATAATAGTTTGGGAAAAAAAATATCTTGAAAATCAAGGGTATGAAGCTCACAGTAAAAAGGGCAGGTGAATTTTGCAATTAAAAAAAATACTGATGATTTGGGAAGCATTTGTGGCCAAAATAATGAAAAATTTTTCTAATTGTTGGACAGATCCTTATAATACAGCTGCTGGCTCATAAAAAATTCAGCAGCAACACTGTCCCCACCCTAGAACATTTACTGTCTAGAAGATGGATGTGCAAAAGAAGACGTCATCAAAGAAGCTTCTTTTTCTCTTTCAGTTTAGTAGTCATTTCATTCATTACCTTTCTTGGCATTATGAAAGAAGTAGTTTTTTTGGAAAGCTATGAAGGATTAATTGTCATCAGATGAAAGCAAAGAGATCTTTTATCCCTATGCATATACTACATACTGCTGTCAGGGAGATGCACACCTTTTTGCTGAGCCAACGCTTTTGGTTTTTTTGTTCTCGTGCACATGAACAGTTGCTGACAAGAAGGCATGTGAATGGGAAGATGGACAGGGACAAGATTTAAAGTTTCATCATCAGTTAAGAAGGAAGAGATATTTAGAAAAATATTTGCTTCTGGGATGGGATATTGGGAGGCTGGTCAGTATCTAGAGAATCATTAGAGACATTATATTTAGCTCTAGAAGAGTAAATAGAAATGTAAAAGAAAATCAAAACAGTATCAGTCTATTTATAGATTATGTTGTGACTAGCATACACATACCTGTGAGGATTAAATTCCCTTTGATTTCATCCAGTCACATCTCAAATACTCAGGAGAGTGTAGGAATTCATCAAAAGCCAATTGAATGGGCCAACAATAAAACTTAGCTTTGTGCATTTGTGAGAAGTGTAGGAAGGTAAAAAATTGTATACTGGCAGAGCAGGAATCAAGGGGGGGCTTTAAGAGTAGCATTGCTTAATGAATCCTTTCCAAATTCTGTAGCTACATTACAACCCAGACTAGACAAGTGGTTCTCTGTGAATTTATGAATTACAGCTTAGATATTGTTGGATCACTTGGAGCTCAAAGGGAGGATTGAAGAATGAGACTTTGAAAGAAACACTCCCAGTGGATTTTTTCTTTTCAAATGCATAAGATTTCTTCCACTTGGGAATAATGTTACCTGCTCATGTACTATACGGGGAAAGGACTTGGGCTGGGAAGCTTCGTAGCACAGAGGGAGCAATTAATGGACAGCATTCTCATTGCAAAGAGGCTCAGTATTTTGCTGTTTTCAGGCATTATTGTTTACCTTATTTGCTACATCAGTCATTCTCTGAAAGATACTAATAGTGACCTCGGTATTGCAATATCTGAGAGCCTCTCACATGCCTCCATTTAATTAGCCACAAAATTCCCTCTTGCAATTCAGAGAAATCACATTAGCTATATTTCCAGCAGAGAACTGAAGCACAAAGAGCTTAAGTAACCTGTTAGAGATGACACAGGGAGTCTGTGGTGGAGCGGGAAGCGAGCAGCATCCAGGGCTTCAGCCACAGCTCCTGTCTCCCTCCCCAGGTCCCTGCCACCCACTCCTAAAGCCCCCTTGTGCAGACAGAGCTAATGCACTGATAGGGATGCTGGATTGCTTTACAGTGGCATGTAGAATTACTGGAAGTGAGTTTATTGTTTTGTAATGGCTCAGGTCATTCATCCTGCAGTATTCATGTGGGAGTAAGCATCCAGTGAGCTGAAACACTACTGCTACAGCTAAAGCTACAGCTGAAACACAGCTTGGCTTACATCAATGGAGAAGCAAAACCAGCTCATCCCAACATCCCCACAAAGTTTCTCTGAATATAAATTCTCTGAAAACAGTCTGAGCAGCTCTCAGTGATTCTCTTTTCCAGTCCACATTTATAAAACTTAGCTTTTGATGTACTTGCTGCTAGACTACTTAATAAGGAAGGTTAAACTCTGTGATAGAAATCAGAGTTGCGGCAATCTTTGAGTAGGCTCTTCTAGGGTCTGTTGGTGAAATTTAATGGTCAAGATATGCAAAGGTCACTTTCTATGAATTGTAATCACCTTGGGGTTCTTTCCTCTCTCCCTCCGTTATAAAAAATAAATAAATTTTTAAAAATGCTGTTTGTGTTCACTGCTGATTGTGTCTTACTGGTCCTGCATAAAGTTTGTTGTTATCACAATAAAAATATTATAGCCCAGATGGCTGTTATACTTGCTACACATCTAGCAAGAACATAGATGTTCCAGATAAGGCCTTCCTCATCTGTTGGCTGAGGACACTTAGGAATTGGGACAGCTCTCCTGTGAGCCACTGAACAGATAGTTGATAACATCTGGCCAACAACATCTACTGTACAGTGATAGGACAAGGGGGAACGGGTGCAAGCTGGAACATAAGAGGTTTCAGGTGAACCTAAGGAAGAACTTTTTTACTGTACAAGTGACGGAGCACTGGGACAGGCTGCCCAGAGAGGCTGTGGAGTCTCCTTCTCTGGAGATGTTCAAAACCCAACTGGATGCATCCCTGTGTGACCTGGTTTAGGTTGTCTTGCTCTGGCAGGGGTGTTGGACTAGATGATCTTTCGAGGTCCCTTCCAACCCCTAACATTCTGTGATTCTGTGATTCTGTGATTCTGTGATATTGAGATTCAGTGGAGGAAGCCTGAATCTTGGCTTTAGTATCTGGGATCTGCAAAGCTGAGCCTTCTGCTGCAAGAGAGTCAACCTGGATTTTGCCATGCCAAAGGCAGGACCTAAGATCCATGCTTGTCTTCTGAAGTGGCTTCTCCCTCAGGTCTGCTAGGAGGGATTGGAGACACTACAGCTGTACCTGGACACTTTCAGCAGACATGGACTTTCTGTTTTTCTCTTCTTCATTGACAGCTGCATTGTACACCAAAGGGTCAATAGCTACACAAGCATACTCTTCTATGATACTGAGGATGCAGAAAGACTTGAACATGTCTTTCCCACACACTTTTCCAAGCTGCGAGCCAGCTCTGGGGATTGAATAACCCTGTCATATAAACTGCAAAGATGTCCTGTCTGTGCCTATCTATGGAGACAAGCCATGACTGTCTGTGACCTTCCTCATGATACATTAAATGAGCACTTTAATCACAGTCACTGCTGCTTCTTATTTGATTCACTGCTTGAGCATGAATTTTTCAGGACTAATTACATCTAATCATGTGTGACTTAGACACGTGAGCAAACTAAAGGTTCAGCAGCAAGGCATGAGATGAATGAGAAACTGGTTGGCAAGGTGCCATGGTTTAACCCCAGTTAAGTAGCTGAACACCACACAGTTGCTTGCTGAAACGTGAATGAATTAGGTGAATTAGAAAGATAAGAGTGTGAAAACTCATAGGTTGAAATGAAGATGGTTTAATAACTAAAAAAACCCACCAAAACACAAATAGAGGGGAAAAGTAACAAAACAAAGCAACAAAACTAAGAAAAACAAGTGATGCAAAAAAATCTTAGTTGCTCGTCACCAACCAACTGACACCCTGTTAGTTCCTGAGAAATGGCAGCCCTGACCAACATCCCCCTTCCTGCCCCCATTGCCCCTTGCTGAGAATGATGCCATATTGTGTGGGATATTCTTTTGGTCAGTTGGGATCATCTGTCTCAGCAGTGTCCCCTCCCAGTGTTTGCGTCCCCATCCTGTGCACTGGCATGGCAGTGTGGGAAACAGAAAAGGCTTTTACACTGTGTGAGCACTGCTCAGCAACAGCTAAAATGTCAGTGTGTTATCAACACTATTTTCATCACTAATACAAATCATAGTACCTATGAAAAAAATATCGCAGCTAAAACCAGTACACAAGGATAAAAAGCGTTGAGCTTTAAGCTATGAAGAAGTAGAATGTAGCCAATCCCAAAGAGATTAAGTAGAGAACAGACTGCTTCCAAGAAAGAGGTACAGTATGCAGGACCTATTTTTAATACAAAAGGTAATTACAAGAGAGAAGGTTCTTTTCATCTTCATTGTCAGCCAAGGAGAGGACAGGATGCAAGGGACCTTGTTTGATGGAATTGCCTCACTTCATGACGAAGGGCAGCAAGATGAGAAGGGCTTTGAGGAAGAAAACTTGGATAGACTCAAGCAACAAGTAGTAAGATATCATGGGAAGCAATCAAATTGGAAATGGAGTAGATGACTGTTTCTTTAAGGAAATGCTCTTAAGAGTACAACTGCCAATTGTCCCAGAGAGGAGGAAGAATAAGTATAATAAGAGGTTAGTGTGGCTGATTACTGAGCCATTTGATTATTGATCCAAACTCAAGGGGACGCATAGAAAGAGAAGTGAGAAAAGATTGGTGAGTGCAACTATAAAACTTAAACCTGAGGATATAGTGAAATCAGGAAAAGAAAGGCACAAAGTAAGATACCTCTGCTCATAACATAATTTCTTGTTAGCTTCTGTAGGAACACCAGTAGTAAGGAGACGAACAGGAAATGTGTAATCAATTATCAGCAGAGGGGGAAAGCTATTAACTGATTATGCTTAATGCCTTTTTCTTGCATCCATGTTAAATGGTTTTTCTGCTTCCCTTAGTAAAAAGGTTGTTTGCAATCAATTGACTAATCATTTTATACCCGTAACAAAGGGGCAAAATGCACCTCAGTGTGTATCACAGCCACAGCAAGCACAGAGCTGTGGGAAGCTGTGAAAGACGTGAGATCCTGGGAGGCTGGGAAAGGCACGGATGCTGCTGAGCCTTTATGAGACAGCAGGGAAGAGCCAGGCAATTCCCAGACTTCAGGTCCCAGAAAGATCTTGCAACAAATAAGCTTTTTGGAAGCATTTAGAAGAAAGCCAAGTCTATCAACTTTCATGGGTTTACTGAGATTACTTAGGAATAAACTCACTCCAAAAAGACAGTTTGATAGAAGACGGGTTGGGTTGCAGTCATCAGCTGAATACGGGGCAGGAATTGCATGTTTTGAAAAGGAAATCAGGCTAATACCACCCCTAAACTGGAAGATAGACTGTAAACAAGGCAAGGAGTTGTCTGTTTCTCTTGGCTGTAGGAAAGTCAGCTCTGGATTTCCGTGACCAATTTTTGGTGCTGAGGAGAGAGCACATAAAATGGTCAGGGGAAGACATGGCTTATGAGAAAAGATCAAATGAATTTGGGTTGTTTAGACTGCAGAGGGGAGGCTAGTGTGTAGATATGAAACAGTGGAGAGGTGGCTGTCAAAAGGAAGAGAAGAAGATTCTCTCTGCCTGGTGTGGGCTTGGTGGGAAGTGGTGGGCTTGTGCTGCTGCCAGGAAGCTGAGGGCTCTCGGGAGCTGTTCAGCCTGGGAGGATCCTGTCCCCTGAGATACTTTTCAGTACTGTGTACTCCGCGTCTCTGCCAGAACTGCTGTCCAAAGGACCTGGCAGCCAAACAGCCCTGTGGAAACAATGTGGGTGGGTCTGGGTGGGCTGGGTGAGAAAAAATAACATTTCGCGAGCAGGGTTCCCTGATGGCATTGCAACTGCTTGAGGATGGGCTGTGTTTAATGATTTCAGTAGCAAGCTAAAAAGTCTTGCAGGCTTCTCTGATAGAGTTCCTCAGAAACTTGGGTGAGCATCGATGTAACTCAGGCAATGTAACACCAGCAACCCTCCGCCCAGGGCAAGCTAAGGACCCAGTTCCCTGCAGCAACTCTGTGTGGCAGGAGTGGTTAGAGCTGAGACGTTACTGCACTCTCCAGAGCTTTTCAGCTTTTGCCTCAATCACAGCAGTGACTCTGAGGAGCTCCTAAATGAAAAGCCCACTTAGATAAATCTCTGTAAAGACCTTGTGACTGCTTTTCTCATTTGTCATGAATACGATGTTAATGCAGGAACAGAAAGAGATGAGAAAAGCAATGGGCACTTCCAATTTGTGGGAAATATCTATGCAGCCAAATCACTTGCTACACGTGAGTCCACATGGAAACAGGTCCTTGGCATGACACACTAGTGCTGCATTTTACCTCTGATTATTGTTGTTCACCTTTGCCAAATCAGCTCAGCTGGTGGCATCACATATTTAGCAGACAGTGAGATCAGCTCACCGCATGAAAGGCTGGATCTCCACACTGCAGGTGGACAGAGCAGTTCAGAATGAGGCCCCTTCTGCAGCAGACACATCAGCACACAGAAATTATCCGGCTGCCATTCAAGTGGCTGCAGTGTGAGAAATGCTAAATCAAATAAAATGAGAAAAATTTGTTGGACAAGCAAAAGGTATCTCTGAAGAGATGTGGCTCAGCGAAAGTCTGCAGAAACAAGTCCAGCTCAGGACATACGCATGAAGGATCTCCAAACAGAAAAGGTAGCTCAGGCCCTGGTAACAGGCCAGGTGTAACATCCTAGGTCCAGTGTGACTGATTTCCAAAAATCCTGTGTGGGTTTCAGAGGTTTCATTGGCTTCTGTACTATTCCTGCTTAGCAAGCTCAGAAAGGATTTTATTTACATAAAATGCAGTTTCAGCATAGGTATGCTGTTAAAATAAGACTAGAATACAGAGCAGATTATTTGCAAATCAGGCACAATCTTTCATGCAGCCTTTGACATGGCGGTAACTTTCATTTTAGTATGCAAAGTTAGCCTTGGTCAAACTGCTGAGCTGAAAAAAACACATGCCACTCTCATAGCCCGAAACAAACATTGCCAGTTTTACAAGTGGTTAAACTAAGCCTGGAGGACTCTTGCTTTCTGAGACAGGAACTAACAATCTCTAATAGGTCCTTTCCATCTTTGGCTTCTCTGAAGCTATGAGTCTTTGAAGACTGTGACTGACAGGCTCATTAACACTGAACAGCCTCAAATGCACATAGAACAACTCAGCAGCTAATTAGAGGAAAGCAGAGATAAAGAGAGCATGACAATAAAGTATTTCTGACGTTAATTAGAGGAAGAAGAAAAGCAAGGCTGAGCTTCCCGAGAAATGTGAGATGAGAGTGAGTAATCCTGCAGGATGTTGAGCACTCAGGCGGCTTCGAGGCACACTCTCAGGAGGACATTGCATCAGGGTATGGAGACGGGACGTGGGGCTCCCCTCATGGTGGAGGGGTGCAACCCACGCAGACATCCCATGAAAAAAAAGGAGGGGAAATAGATTACAGAAAGGACCTGTCTGGAAGAAAGAGCAATTCCCCGGTCTCCAACCTGATGTACAGGTTTTAATGCAAGCAGGCGCAGGTGAAATGTAAAGCAAGGCAGGGGAAAGCATATGTGGTCCCCAGATAAGCAAAATTCAGACTAAGATTGAAGAAGTATGAGAAACAGAGCAGATGCAGGGCTTGAGTGCTATTAACATGTGTTACTGTGTGTCTTAACTGTATCTCACAATGTTTCAAAAACGCACTAATGTTCTTTTCCCATTCCTGTCCTCTGGCTCTTTCTAATTGCTTCCAGTCAGATGTCTCCAGCACACATTTTGCCCAGGTGTGCTCCTACAGCTTCACATGCTCATTTTTCCTTTTCAGGGGCTTGGCTTTGGCAGTGATGTTCAGGGTCAAGGGGAGCCCCACAGAGGGGCAGCCCCAGTGGCCAACTCCGCTCCAGCCCTCACCCAGCCTGGGTTGGTTGCACTGACCCCACCACTCTGTCCACACACATATACAAACATTTCAGCAGGAAAAATGTTACCCAAAACTGCTAGCATCAACATGGGGCAATTACTACTACAAGGGTCTCTGAAGATCCCAATGTAGTGGGAGCACAGCATCTGTCCTGCCCCAACAACTCTGAGCATGGACACTCTGTAGCTGCATATCTCTCTTCTTTTTTAAATAAAAGAGAAGGGAAAGTGCCAGTAACTTTCAGAGACTAATCCTATGGATGTGAAGAGTTCAGCAGCAGGTGCAATTGCTGTGTGCATCTAGAAAGCAGTACAATTTCACCTCCTACACATAACACAAAAGGAAAACGTGTTTTCACAACTGATTCTTTCTTCCTCATATCCACTATCTCATTTTCCTCAACATGACACAGATTTTCTTATTTTGGGCTTACACTTCGGAATTTTCTTTTCTTTTATAAAATCAATGGATGCATTTTTATTTATAGTGGTATTAAAATATACTTTGGTGTGTCTATATTGTGGTGTCTATATCTGTTCAAAAGACAGGAGTTGAATGTCATGCTTCTTTAGTGTGTAAAGCATTCAACCTTTCTTAAAATTGTCTGATTTTCCCATAACAACTGATTACAGCATTTGTTATATTTTTTTATGTTTGTTTCTGAGGAAATATCTTGGAAGAAGGCAGACAGCATGATTTGGATAGGGATTGGAACTGTATAAATAGCAGAAAAATCACCCCAAAGAATCACCAGAGAGAACATGTTGGTTTTTCTAAAGGCTTTTAGCAATATCCCATCTGAATAGTCTTTTTATATTTAATGACCAAAGAAAAGAGTTGTTATCCTGCAAGGCATGGTTTATGTGTTGCATAAGACTTTCTGAAAGCACAGGAGACGGTCAAACAGCTGTCAAAGTTATATTAAGCAACCCTGTCTAAAGAAATATTTTCTGCATAGAGCTAAAAAGCTGGTATTGTGACAGCCTTCTCACAAGAGTGAATTACACAGGAAAAACCTGTCCTCTCCCAACAGCTGTGACGTGCTCCTTCCCAGCCAAGGCAGCCAGAGCCCCTTGTCAGCTCCAGTTACTGCCGTGGAATTGAGAACTATTCCTTTTGGGGATATAAGTAGTGACTAAAATTTTACATTTTTGCATCTGCAAACCAGAAAAACCCAAGATTTCAGACAAAAATGGTAAGAAAACTTGATGTGGGGAACCAGAAGAAGCCATGATAGTGTTTTTATTCCTTTTTCTGTATTACCCAACTGTTTTGCTTGCAAAATTCTAAGAAATGAGCTCTTGCTTTTAGTCACAATTAGGAACATGATATTTTTGGCACACTCCCTCCTGGGATAGCCACTGTTTGAAATAATAATAGAGTGTTGATTTTAACAGTGAGCAAGGGATGAAATTTTGTAGAGCATCCTCTGCCAGTGTAATTTGTGTCTATCCTGTTGCTTCCATGTGTTTGTGGCTCTGTTGCTGACATGTGCATGTGGACAAAGAGCTGCATGGCAGGGTGGGAGAGCAGGAGCACATTTATGCCAGCAAGGAGGACGCATTGCCCCAGCCACCAGAAAAAGACTCCCAAGACAGATCATGCCAGGTGTCAGTGTTGGCATAACCTCCAATGGCATGTGCCACAGAAACCAAGCAGTTTTATTTCTCTCAGAAGTGGAAAACAGCATCTGCAGGTCAACACAGCTAGCAAATGGCAAACCAGCTCAGTGTTTAACTGAGGAGGAACAAAGGGGAAAAAATGATGAAAGTCACTTCTTAAGAGAAAACATAGTCAAGCATCACACTGCAGGATTTTCAAGTGCAAACATCTCCTGACTTCAGTCAGGCCTCAGGAGAAGGGTGACTTTAAAGAAGACAAAAATCCTCAGGGAAGGCAGGCATACCAATTACTCATTTCTCAGTTACAAGGAGGGTAGCATCCTTACCACTGTGCAGTCAAAGTGCTCCTAAATCTGTTCATAAAGAACATGTATCTCCCCGCAGCAAAACACTGACAGTACTGAACATTGCAATTATTTACCTATCCTGGCTTCTTTGTCTCAATTATTTTCTTATTTTGGCTCCTCAATCTCATATTATTCTCTTTATCAGGGAGTGGTTCATTACTTTCCTTGTTTTCCTTACTTCTGTGGGACTTTTCCTAACTGTTTTTTTACTTCCACTGCAATTTCAAAAAATGTAAAGAGGTGTAAATACCCACCCTATTGCAACATCGTAGGAAAAACTTCACATCTTCAAATAATCCCAGAAGCAAATAAAGAAATAAGAAGTGCAGAAACACAAACACATATTCTCACCTCTCCCTCCAAACGTGAAAACCCAGTATAAAAAGAAAATTAAGATTTTTTATCACTTTGCTTTTTGGACTTAAAACCAGCCTTTGGGATGAGAAGTTCCAAACTTGGGAACTTTGAAACACTCATCTGATAATTCTGGCACATTCATTTATCTATGGAAAAAAAAAAAAAAAAGAAAAAAGAAAGGAAAAAAGGCAACAGCCTGATTTAGGTGTTTAAGTCTCCTTCACTGGAGACATTCAAACTCCCCCTGGATGCGTTCCTGTGTGATGTACTCTAGGTGACCCTGCTCTGGCAGGGGGGTTGGACTAGATGATCTTTCTAGGTCCCTTCCAACCCCTAGAATTCTGTGATTCTGTGATTCTGTGTGTTTATCTGAGGACAGTAATAGTTTTTCTCAAAGGCTCTACGAACTATTGTCTGTGTTTACCTGAGGACAGTAACAGTTTTTCTCAAAGGCTCTACAAATTATGACTTTATGCAATAGAGGACTACTCCTCTATTTCTGTAAACAAGGGGAGTACAACAAACAAAGGAAGGAAGGTATTTCAAGGGATTTAAAAACTGAACTGGACAAATCTGGTTATCAGCGTGTTTCCAGCCACTTTCTGCTAAGAAAAGGATAAAACACATACAGTAAAATATCCTAGAAAATGTATTAGAAAATTATAGTCTTTCTACACCTTTTTAAACAGGTTATAAATGCCCGTATAAAGAGTACTGTCCTGTTCAGAGCCTTTAAATTCTGCTAGAGTATGAATTGAACACTCAGGAAAGAGAAGAAATCTTCTGTGCACATTACTTAAAAACTTCAATGTATGGATATTAAATAGCAATTTAATATTACAATAATCAAAGTCAATATCTATTGACTTCTCCAGGTTTTGGGGATTATTTCCATAGTCCCTCTAAAATGTGCCAAAATTTCTTCCAACCTCATTTGTTTCCATGTAAGAAACAATTAGATAGGTGTATATTTAAGGTTTTCAGTTGATCTCCATTTTTGTTGTTGTTGTTCCCAGTTATGGTAAGGACATTGATGTTCATCCACACTACGAATGAAGCTCTAAGGGTTTTTGGCTGTGTTAATTCAGCTATCTCTGAGTGGCTGCCTGCCAGCAGGCTCACTATTGACTGAGTAATGTTTAATGGCTTTTTATCTACATATATGTAGGTGCAAAATGCTATTTTTCAGCGTATGTCAGATATAGGTAGAAAAATTAAGTATTAGGAGGGTAGTAAATAGTTTCACAACTGTGTCTTCTAAAGGAAGAAGCTGTAGACATATATATATAACATGATTTCGCTCAGCCACCTTGAATTGTCCAAAAAATTTAAAGTGGGATTTTTCCCGACTTAACTGAGCTCTCTGTAAGCTTGTTTCTAGTCAAAGATAGTTGTCTGGGCTTCCTCAAGTCAGAGAACAGTGACAAGTGTCACCAAAAGCTGGTTTGTCCATTTAGCTGAAGGTTGGAGGACCTGAAGTGCAGGCGTGCATTGCCTCTCTCCAGTGGCACCACTGAGTCGGTTCCTTGGTTAAAGGTAAAAGGAGATCCTCACTCATGGTGATACACCAGCTCCCTCCTGTCCACCTTTATTTTGTTCCTGTCTGAAATGAATGGTTTAATGTAATTCTGTAATTCTGTAATCTGAAAGTGCACAAGGCCATGCCAAGAAACATGTGCAGCATGATATCCTTTCACAAATAAATGCTTGTATAAATCAATGTCAACCACTCCTAGATTCACTAAATTTCCACTCATTTTTACATTTGATAGGTGCATTTATTGTACCCTGTTCTCTGTACAACATCCTTTGTCTTGTGCTAGATATTAAGAACTGTGTGATTGCTACAAAAATAACCATGACTACAGTTCATGCTCGGGGGGTTTTACAGGCATTTTATCTAAGAAATAAAGCTGCGAAACAGGTAGTGAAAAAACATGTTAGGATTTTTAAATAATCAAGGCCCAAACCACTTTGGTTGTCTCCCTCAGGCTAGACTGTGATTATGGAAGACAACTACCAGTTTTGTTTTGCAAGGCCTCAAGTTTTCCAAATAAAATTTGCCTGGTAGCCTCTATATACAATGTAGCGTTGAACCCAGAGGGCCTGCTGGCCTGTCCCTTAGCCTCACGTGCCAATGAAAGACACAGGTTTGGATGCATAAGTATACCCTAGTAATACAAAGCAGAATGACAGTTTACTTTTCTTCACCATGGTCTCGCGGACTTTTCTCTGTGTTGGGATTCAAAAAGTGTTATCTGGCCAAACTCTATCACCTGAGTCACAGTTCAGGATATGACTCCAAATCTATTTAATCTCATTTTTTCTCATAGCTTCTCATAATTTGGCTACCACCTGCCAGTGATCTATGTGTCTACATAAAGCATGACTTTCAGTGAATTCATTCCGAATTCTCATTCATCAATTGATCACTTTACAATCCAATAACTATACTATGAAAAAAGATTAGCTTCTACCCTGCTTTTCAACCAGAAGGGCATGGAGTGCTTTCATTTCTTTACATTGAATGAAATAAAAATGTTAAAGATAAATTGAGGGCTTATCCTTTGAGAACAACATCTGACTTTGTCAGGGTAACTATTCTCTCATGGTCTGGTTTTAAAGTAATTTCAAAAAAATAACCTGATAGCTTACACAAAAGCTTGTGTTATATATTGGTATTTGATCATTTACATTACTCACAAAATTGGGAAGTTACTTGAGCATATCTTCTTGGCTAGAAACCTTGATTTGGGACAAAAGGAGATTGTTATTGATAATTAGATAACAGGTGAAATAAATATATGATGTCTGGAAAAACAACTTTTGGCAGCTGTAAAGTAGTTGTGATTTTAAACTTAAACCTTGAGAAAGGAGATACTTCTTTGCTAGCACAAGAATTTTCTTTAACACCGAATCAGAAATCAAACTATTTAACACAATCTTGTTGGCTGTAATGTGTAGCATAGCAATCCCAGAGTTATCTAACTCACGTAGCAATTAACATCCTATATGGTATGGACCCTATGCCACTCCAGGTTACCCTATTCTGTTCACTAATTAGTTTACATTTACATCACACCACCACTATAGGCTGTAATAGCACCTCTCCTGACTTACCAGTAAATGTCAGACATTAGGAGACAAAACAGCTCAACTCTTTTAACTATCTTATCAGTTGTCAGAAATGAAGTTATACCTCAGCACGTCAGTCTAAACACATTCTAGTTTTAACACATCAGCACATCAGAGAGTTTTTTACTCTGTTATCTAATGAACGAAAAGAAGTTGCCTTCTTTGATATATCCTGAAGGTAAAACTATTCACATTACAATCTCTTCTACTGCAGCTATTGAAACCCTATTTCAGAAATAGAGTCTCTTTTGACTTACATTACTAAACTTACTGGAATCTTAACAGAGAGGATATAGATCCTATATCAATAGGGAAAGATGAGAAAATTAATTGATTTTATGTGCTTTTCTCTTATTGTTGATCATGGCAATAAGAATACACAGAAACCTACCTCTTGAGGAGAGAGGAATGACAGATTTCTTTAGACAGAGATTTCAATGTCTCTATTTCAGGTCTTAACATTTTGGTAGAATTATAGAAATATCAAGTAGAATGGCAACCAACTCTCTCTACTGACACTCAGCATCCTTGGGCCATCCTTAAGAGATGTTGGTCTACATTTCTTTAAAGGGCATTGAGTAAGAAAGATTTTCATGCACTCCTGGGCCATGGAAAGGTTAGCAAGAGCAGGAGTTGTTTAAGTATGATTAGGTGGAGTCCATCTGACTTGCAGGGTAGGAAGGAACATGAGAAGCATGGGCCAAATTTCATTCTTCAGTTATCTAGTACAGTACATGTCCAGAATGCACTGTACACAGGGTAAGCTACCTAAAATGAACTTACTCCCAGAATGGTTTGTATTCATATTAGGCTGTGGTACGGAAAGCAGCTAGCAGCTAACTACTAGAATTTCTGGGTTTGCACATGCTCATACACAAGACGCATGTTCTGCTCAGGCCAGTGAAGCACAGCCCATGTGCTGGGCACAATTAGTACAACTATCCTCGGAAGCTTATCAGCACCTGACATGCAACCATCAAATCAAGACAAGGGAAGAGAGAGATTTGCAGAAGTGCAATGAAATGTTTCAAATGCCATACACAAGTGACATATAAATATGAGCAATTCTTAGATCTAGTTTTGGAAAAAGGGATGCTGAGTGCTGCAAGCATAATCTCCCTTTTGGTAATATATGGATATTTAATGCTGATGTTGAATATTAAGGAATACTAATTGATTTGACTTAGTTATTTGAGCTTTGAGTACTGTCACTAGCTTATACCTTCCAAACTGTTTAACAGGGATTGTAGCCTAACACTAAAAGGTTGCAAGAGGACTCCTGCTGCAAGCCTACTTATATCATGTACCTAACATAATTTTACTGCTATGTACATTGAACAACTAGGGAAAAAATATTAACTATAGAAAAATGCTTCAATAACTAATTGACACAGACTTATTATAGTGTTGTGCTGCTACATTGGTCTGATGACATCCAACACACCAAGAGCCAAGAAACAGGAAGACAGAAGAAGGATAGGTCCTGGTTGTTCATCATCTAATATGAGAGCAGGAGACCAGCATTCACAACCTGGCACAACTAACAAAAATAAGCCCTTGCAATCCATTTGGTCTTTCCAAAAACTGCACTAAGGCAAGGGGAAATCAGAAACAGAAGAGAAGGTGGTGGGTGGTTCAAGGTATCTCCTTCATGATTCTCAGGATCCAAAGAACCTAAATAAAACACAGGGACATGGAAGCTGCATGGAAGATTAAATGAAGAGAATAAATAATTAATAACAGCAATGAGTAGAAAGTGTAGATCAAGTCAATACAAATTTTTGCACAAATCTTAGAAAAATTAAAAAAGAAAAGGAAGAGGAAATTTCTCAGGTTATATGCAGCTAGGATGAAGGCAAAAACTGAAGCTGCAAAACAAGGCGAACAAAGAGCACCTGACTTATGTCCAGGTGTAGATAAAACTGAGCACACAGTGTGAATACTCTCTTTGGCTAATCAAGGCTGGAGAGTGCAAGAAAGCATCCTGCAAATAGAAGGTTGTTAATCAAATTTCGATGAGAAAAATACTGTGAAAATAATGTAAAGTACGTACTAATCCTACAAGAAACGAGAAGAGCAGTATTTTTTGGAATTCATCAAAAAATAGAGCAACAGTCTGCTTTGTCATTTGGTTTAATAGGAACTCAAACCGGTTGCCATCAAGCGTAGTTCTGATTAAAGGAAATCCCTCAGAACAGAGAACACACTCAAAATTATTTGGATAAATTAAAGGCATATTTAATTTAGGCAAATACACAGAAATTCAAAACACCTATAACCCAAAGTACTATTTTTTAGTATCATTTCCATAAACTTCGTAGGTTTCACTTGCACTTCATGGTTAACCACTGTGACTGACAGAGCTAACTTGGGTGATAATAAGGTAGAATATGCCACAGATTATATCTTCCTTGATGAAGTGTGAAAAAAGTCTGGACAGAGAAAACCTTACTGCAGACAGGCTTATTTTTCCCCCAAAATATAAGCAAGTACTGTAAGTGTCGGTTGCAGTAGACACATTTTTCCATACAAAAAGAAGTTTCTTCACATGGTTCATGTATCAGTAAAACCGGTCCATGGGAGTCGATCTGTCAAAGTGAAATTGGACCAGGAACACAATACAGGCAAACCGACAGTTATTACATGAAGTAGATAAGGTTTCATATCTCTTTCTGTCCTCAATCATCACAGAAAGTAGAAAGCCTGATATGTACCATCAGATTGCTATTGAAAAGAATTCTCATTATAAATGCGAAGGACTGGAACTGTGCAAGTCCCTGAAGCCTGAAAATCGAGCCACCCCTGTTAATGTGACAAATAGCGTTTCCATTAAAGTGATAAGGGGGTGAAGTAACAGAAATGCTTGGTCACCTGTGGGGGGAAACACATGCTAAAGAGACACGTGAATATTTTCTTGCGGACAGTATATGTTTGCAACAAAATGACTATATTTTATGCAAAATAATTTGAAATAGGAGATCAGCTCTTGTTCTGGTGCTCTGCATTGCAAAGGTAATTTGTGTCATAAAACCAAAGTTGTGTCATACAACAAGGGTTGTATGCACATTTTCTGGTTTAGGCAAATTGAGTTCACTCATGTGTTTTAGAAATGAGTATTCAAAAGTAATAGTATCATTCAAAGAAATGGAGGCAATCAAGGGTTTTTTTCTAATACAAAACTATGTTATGACCTAGACCATAGCCTGTTTGAAGTCAAATGGAACCATCAGCAAATATCGGATCAGGACATCCTCTTCATACAGCACCTCTCATAATTATTTGGGAAAAGGAGTTTTGATTATGGAAAACAGAAAGGTGGATGCAAGTTTCATTGAACAGGAGTAGATGTTGGGAAATACAACTCTAAAATTGTCTAAATAATTCCATCTGATACATGGAATCGCAACACAAAAATCTGCTCGATGTTAAAGAGAAAAAGAAAGCTCTGGTAGTAACAAATAAGTAGCAAGTAGTTATCAGGGCACTCTAATTAACTAGAAATTTTTCTTTAACCTTCAACAGGAAGGCACTTGCAGGAATTAGTGTTTTATAAAAGGGAAGAATAATATTGCTTAGTACCTGTTATCTTAGAAGATATATATCTTCTTGCTCATAATGTCCTTATTCCAGATTTCAGTTTCACTCTCCATATATGAAACAGCATGAGATGAGCTATAATTATGCCTTTTCTAATCTCTGAAGTGAATCCATTGTCTAAATTGAGCCTCACTGAGAGAATGAATTTGACATGGTATATAAATAGATCAGCTTTTGACATAATATGCCAACCTACTAGCCTTAAAACTGAGAGTATTATTTGATTACAATGATGGCTGTTCTAGTAAAATAGCAATTATACACATAAAGTAGAAAAAACATGAAATTATTATGTTTTTGATATTGATTTAGAAACATGTGTCTCTAATACATGTATAAAAATAAACTGTAATATTCTGAACACATGGTGATACCTTGCACACAAAACCACTCTGAAGTTATAATACCATTAGGGCTAATGAAAATTTGTATTATCGCACCATGGAGTTAGTGCAAACATGTGTTATTCAGACATAAAATTAATGTTTGCAATTTAAAGTCCTTGAGTGTTAGAGTAAATTAAAAAATAGTAAGTGCAAAATATGATATGCACAATTTATTGTGGTAACACAAAGAGAAAGAGCAGCAGAAATAGACAGATAAGAATAGCCTCACATTCACAAGCCCTGGTCCTCATGGGGGACTTAAACACTCTGGTATCTGTTGGAGGGACAACACAGCAAGGCACAAGCAATGCAGGAGTTTCCTGGAGTGAATGGATGATAACTTCCTTCTGCAAGTGATAGAGGAGCCAAAGAGGAGAAGTGCTATGCTGGACCTTGTTCTCACAAGCAAGGAGGGGCTGGTGGGGGACATGAAACTCAAGGGCAGCCTTGGCTGCAGTGACCATGAGATGCTGGAGTTCAAGATCTTTTGGACAGCAAGAAGGGAGCACAGCAAGCTTGTTACCTTGGACTTCAGGAGAGCTGATATTGGCAAAAAATATATACCATATGTATTTTAATTTCAAGGACAAGATCTCAGTCCATCAGAGCCTACTTGTTTGGACTCCTTGACCATGAGAGAAACTCCATTAACCTTCTAATGAGTGGAAGGAAGTAAAACAAGAAAAAGGGATTGTGTTTATTAGGAGTTATGCCAGCATAACTTATTAGGAGTTATGCCAGCAATGGCTCTTATATTACAAGGAAGCCAGTTTTACAGAGTACATGTCTGATTTCCTGTGGAAGTAGAGCTAACATGATCTTGTCTGTCTCATCTGTGTATAATTTCCTGTCCCTTCATGCTTTTTTAACGTTGGCAAATTTCAGTGAAAAAATCTCAGTTACTAAATCCCATTAATTTCATACAAATTGGCAATGTGATAGAGAGAACAGATTTGAATTAGCTAATGGACTGAGGTAAAACCTCTCGGGAGAGCTCAGTCACATTATCAGACGCTGAAGAATCTACAGGGAAGAAGTCATGTAGGTGAAGGTGACTGTTCAGTTTTCTGGTATAGACCCAAACTAAAGCTTTAAGAAAGAGGCAGCCACTGATTCAGTAAGTATCTGTCCTATTGTGACACAAAATTACTGACACTTTACACCCTAGACTCATAAATAACATGATGTTCTCACCTCCATTTTTCTGTAGGCTATGTCTTTGTAACACAAATACATACTGAGGTTTTGCACTTACCCATGTCGAGTCTAGTCTTCTTAATATCACTTATAAAGATCTGTAAAATAAAGGAATCCAAGTCATGCTAATGAAACCTGCTGATAAGAATTAGAAGAGGGAACAAAAAGTGTCTGAAAATAAGTTGTTATATTAAAGAGAAGGGAAAACATTATAAAAGGATTCTGCTCTGAAAAGAGCTTTGGATTAGATTTGCCGAGAGCATATACACAAAAAAGCAAGCAGAGCACTTACCTCCTGCTCTGCACTGGGGCTACAAGGAATTCAAAGAACAGAAGTTACTGAGGGTCCGGAGAAAACTCTTACACTAGTTGAAGTTGTTGTCACAATTTCCTCTCTTGCAGTTAAGAAGATGTATGAGATACACTACCAAAATACCCTGGATTTCAGCAAATGTAATGACTTTTTTTCATATTCAGTTGATTGAAAACACTAGCAGAGGCTCCATTTTTAGCTTTAAAAGCCTTCAGAAACCCTGATAGTCAGTAGAAAATATGTAAGAACACAAATTTTAGCAAATTAATAAAACCCAAAATGAGTCTGTTTCACATAATTCAAAATTAAGAATACTACTTCTCCAGTGTTCACTTGCTATGAAAAAAAACCACTAAAATAGGTTAACACGGGCTGAAATTTTCATACTAATGTAGGTAGTGGTCTTCAAGCACTACACAGGTGCAAACATGAATGTACGTGTGACATATGTACCTTTGAAACCCAAAATACATTTATGAATCAGACACTATTATAGTAATATGGATATTTTTTTTTTTATTAAGGGGAAACATTCTAATGCTCCAAATACAAGCCAGACTGTAAACCAGCAGAAAAAATATCAAACAACTTTAAGCTCTTCTAAAGTCTTGGTTAATATTTGTCAGGTTTTTGACACCTGTCTGCAGGGCTATGAGTTACCACATTTATTTGACACCCAATCTACTACTGCCTTGTTGTTTGTTTGTTGTTTTTTTTTTTTTTCTGGAGGGTGCTGCTGTGGGTAGACAGTGTTACCTGCAAGAAATGTGGCATATTCATGGGCACACAAAAAGGTGATGAGACCATTAAATCTCTGAAAGCAATTGCTGCTGTGTCAGCTGGCATCTGCATTCTTGCCACAGCCACCCCTCTTCTCCTTCGTTAATTCCCTTCACAGATCTATGTTTACCAGAATTATCAGATTCTTTTCGGCTCAACTTGAAGTTTTCCTTAACTACGTCCAGAGAATACACAAACCACCCTACCCCAAGAGCTCTACTACTAATAGGCTGTTTTTAGCCCAACAGAAAAAAACCCAAAACAAAACAGAAAACAGGGGGAAAAGATAAAAATTCCCATGCATAGAAATATTGCTTTTGCTCCAGTTATTCAAATGGAGCTGAAAACAGTTAAGTCAGAGGAGTTATCACCCCAGCTGGACCATAGTGGTACCACGTAAAAACCTCAGCTTGATTCCCAGGGGCTTAGGGTTAAAAGGGAAAAAGCTAAAGTGCAGGCCAGTCAGTGTGCTATATAGCAACAAGAATAAAAGCTAATGTATAATTCAAACAGTGTGTTAATTAGTGGAACATAGATTACAAGCCCTGGGAAATGATGGAAGAAATAGTTTCTCTCTGAATTTGAAAGCATTGTAAACTTGTGCCTGAGGATTATTTAACAACAGATTTCTTCCTACAACATAATAAATAATTTATCAGTTTTAAGAACAGGAAAACTTTAAAATATTTAAAGCATGAACATCCGATTCAACTGGGTTACTCTAAAGGTCCCCACATATCCTTAAATGAAAATGCAGTATGTTTCAAAAATATGGAGCCATTTGAAATGGATCTTCAGTTGAAATTAGGTTCACCTTTTTGAAACACCCTGTACTTTGGTTTTCACATTGGAAAGAAAGGGAAAAGTTCACTTTAAAAGTGGAGGGTCACCCTCTAAAAGGATTTAAAGATCAGTTCAACCATATTAGATCCAAAATAAAACCTGGAAGAAATATTTTCATATTTCCCCTTTAGAGATTTTAGCTTGACATTTAGTTGTCTGCTACCTGAGTTTTTCAGCAATTCTGTGTAATTTCTGTGATCAAGATAAATCCACTTCCTAAGGGAAGTGAAAAAATTAAGCACAACTTTAATGGCCTGCAAGATGTCCTCTGGGCATTCCCTCACGTTTTGAGGCCACACTGCGAACAGTTTTCCCAGAAAGGTGACCCTCTGGCAGTGTTCTCTCTGCTCCAGGAATGAAAGTTAATCCCCTCCTTATTGCCAACATATATTTTTTCCTTGATGCCAAATATACCTGTACACATCCACATTGCCAGTTTATGTTAAGACAACACCAGGTTTATGACAATTGTCTGCTGGCAACTGTATGCTGCAAACTACCCTCAGCCAGAAAACTGCCCATCAGAGACTTCTACACTGCTGGTTCTCTGCCAGGAAAACTGTACACCCATCAGCAGGTGACGCTTGCTCAGCACCATGAACAAGACCTCAGGGAGCAGCCAGGTCTGCTTAAGAGGCTCTGATTTTTGCAAGGAAGCTGTTATCTATATAGGGTAGTTCAAGTGTATGAAGCACACAATTTGCAACATGAAAAATTAATGATGAGATAAGGGCAACTCAATCAAACATGAGTAACAAAAAATTAATGATGAGATAAAGGCAACTCAAGTAATCATATTGCAAACAACTTGTTTCAGGTTGCGGTCCTGAACACCACTTTTAAAACCTGCTTTTTAATTGCATTTGTTTAACATTACTTTTAGAAATTGTGTTTTAATGGTTTTAAATTGCATTTGTTTAACATAATTTTTTTAAAAAGAAATTATATATTTTAATTGCATTTGTTTGACATCACTTTAAAAAACTGTGCTTTGGCTCTTTTTTTCTAATTGCATTTGTTTAACATTACTTTTAGAAAATAGCTCATGTTTGATTGAGTTGGCTTTATCTCACTGTTGATTTTTCATTTCTCAGTACCATGAACACTGCTCAACAGCCCATCCCAGCATTGGGCTCAGGTAGGTGAGCAGCCCTATGCACCAAAAAAATTCTCTCTCTTTATAGCCTTGTGCTGGGGCATAGTGCTTGAAAAGCAAGCAATAGTGGCAGCAGCAGAAACTATGACGCAAAGGCAGAAAAAACAATTGATCCCTCCCAAAGCATTTCTCAGATGACAACTGCCAAGCCTAAGAGACAGACTGATGTCTAAACTGAAGTAGCAGCAGCAGCTTCAGTTGAGCTTGCTGCACTTCGTAAATTGGAGACTGCATTATTGATTAAAGAGTGAAGAGCAGGTCTTCGGGGTTTTATCAGAAGTAAAATGCATCTTTGGGAAATGCAGCTCCCTTGCTGAGGGATACAGAGCAATGCTCAGCCGGGCTTTGCCAACAGCCTCGGATTACACTGCCAAGCTGTGCAGATGGGTTGATGACTAAAGAACAAGAAGAGTAAGAACTAAACTGTGCCAGATTAACTTCCTGCTGAAGGAACAAAAGCAAACAAGCAAACTAAAATATAAAAAAAGAAAGTTTCACTAATAAAGCACTGAAAAGAAGAATACCATTTAAAAATTCTTGAAATTTGCCTGGCTGATCTAACGAGGGAAGAGTTCGCTCATTTGAAAAAATCAGTGCCTAAAGAAGAACTCTGCAGCTGAGAAATTATGGTTTCCATTCAGGTTCCCCTGTATTTTACATAGGAATCTCAGACTCCTAAATTATGTCTGCCTGTACTCTTCACATCAATGCATCCTAGAAAGATTTATGGGAAGCCCCCACCCTCTCACGCCTGGGTCCTCACCCACCCTTTCTCTCCTCCTGAAACCCCAACCCCACTGATGAGGCATCCTACTGCATCGGAGTTGGACTAGTATTATATTTCCTTCCCAAATACAGACACCAAACAGAACAGGAAAAACACTAGAAATGAATGAAAAGGTCTGGCATGTTCCTCTTTAACTAACCAAATATTAATACCCACGTTGTTGCTCTTCAACCTCTTCTTGCACCTCCTCGCCATCTCCCTTTGTTGTAATCCTTCTCACTCAGTCCTGCAAAGAGCCACATATGCATTTGGGATAAAGAAGTAATAAATTAAGGAATGAATAACACTGCCCAAAGAATCAAAACCTTCCAACAATGGCTACCCATTATTTATTTGTTGCTATCAAACTAATAAATGCTGTTTGTCCTTCAGGATATTGCTTTATAACTGTCTGCTATAAGTCTTTTATGAAAAAATTAAGACACTCATTACAGTAACAGCACTTAACACTTACACTTTACATTTTCAAAATGCTTTATAAACATTATATTATATTATGTTAATTATGTGGTATACATTAAACCCATTGCAACAAACAGATAACATTGATACAAAGACTATCACAGCATATCCTTTATTTTTATTATATATTCTGAGCGAAATTTCTCTAAAATCAACCTCAAGCATAGTCTTTTTGTCTCACTTGTTTCTGTCAACAGTAGAAATAATGTGTGTGAGATGTCTGTGCTCAGACATCTCTGCTCTTTAAAGAGTGTAGATGCATAAGGCACTCAGGGTTCACCTCTGCATCCTTAGGTCCCTCCACTGCCTTCCCAGTCCTCCCATGTTTGTTTGCCCCCTTCCTCCACCCCCCCATGTGCTATCATGGTGTTCACTCAGAAGAGGGGCTGCAAACCATGACCAGAGCTTCTGCTTCTGTGTGCAGAAGGTATTAGGTCTCACAGAGACCACTTTGAACTATGAAGCTATTAAATGATATTTTACCATACAAAAGACTGAGTGAAATTTAGCTCGAAGAATATATTAACACTAATTAGACTTCATATTTTAAGAAATTAAATTCTGTCACCAGTCTGTGTTTAACCACTGCTGTCCGATTGTCATTGCTGATGACTTTCTCATTATTGATACATTTTGGATAATCAAAAGCAACAATACCTCCAATCAGAAGACCCAAACAAGGACAAAAATCCAGTATGTTTTTGCATGAAATTTTTCACTGAAATATGGAACTTGGACCATTTGAGGAGAATCAAATACCATTCCTTTAATTTATTTTGAATGGATGGGGATTTGTCCGTTCGACTCCCTTTAAATTCATGACTGAGTGAATGTAGATATAACTAGTAGTTTTATCATCAGCTACCATCCTGCTTAACAACAATCCTACAATCAGGTTTTATATTGGCTCCATATTTAGAAATAATGACCAAAGCCTAGATCCAATATAACGTTTATTACTTTTTTATGTCTTATGTCCCTTTCTGCCTACAGAGTGTCACATGAGATCAGAAATACTAATATTTACTATTATCCACATAATGGTAGCGTTTGGATGTCAGGTAATTTCATCTTGTCTTGCACAGGCTGACAGGCTCACCTTAGCAGCAGTGCTCATGCCTGATCTGTGTTTGGCCATGTTCCACTCAGAAACTCCTGTATGAATTGTTCAGGTCCATGTCCAAGCTGCACCTTACTGCTTTCTCAGCCCTTATCAAAAGGCTAGGATTGCCACTTTCTTATTAGCATTGATATCCAATGTTTTAATTTTGACAGCCACTGTTACTTCTTGTATTACATGCAATAGGGTGAATGACCATAGCTTTGGCTTTGGGAGGTGTTGGGATCAACCAGCATTTTACAGGATTGGCAATGGTAGAAGAAAGACTACAAACCAGGCTATTTTACTCCCAAACTCCTGCAGTAACCTGCAGACACTTTACCTGTGATATCCTCTGTTTAGATGTAAATCTTGTGTTACCCATCCAAGAACCCACTTCACTTGTGTAAACATGTTTTCCTTGAGCAACAGATGAAGATGGATTTTTATGAATGAAATTTAAGCAATGATGTTGAAAGTAGAGGCATAAATATCTACAAAAGCTTTATTATGTAAAGTTTATTGAGTAAGGTCCTTTCTTTCTTGTAACTGGTGCAATGTCAGATGAGTTAGTTTGATTTCTGCTGAGATATTGTGGATGTATACTCCTATCACTGAGCAGATTCAAAAAGAACTTTTATTTCTCTTAAGTTACAAGACCTTAATGATGAATTTCCACTAGCTAAAGTAAAACAATACATCTTAAAAATATGCATAAAATCTAAATTTATAAACCTTATGTAAGGTTTCCTGAAATTTGCATGTATCTAGCTGATTCTTAACATTACTCAGAGAAGGAAAATTCAGTTGTTTCAGTTCTATTCGGAAGGGAATAAATTAATATCAGGGTTTTCAGCTACTGGAGAAGAAAACACTTGGGCAGTCATGGCTTTCAGAGACTATTCTAGCTAAAAGAAGACAAAATGTACCTCAGAGAGGAACAATGTTAAATATTACAGTGAAACTATTTGATTGATAGAAGAGGACCACATGAGACTGCTTTCATAGTTCTGACACACACAAAGCACCACAGCAGTAAGTCACCCTGTCTTGCTCCTTCTTGCACAAAGTTTTGGTCACTGGGATTGTGGCGATAACTTTAGTTACCACAGCGATGAGTTTATAAAGAGTCTGTGGTCTGTAAAGCTGGTGTCAGGGCATTTCCATCCTCTGGCTTGCATCTAGTAATTTAATTTTTCTACTTAGGTGTTCATGCTGTGCTTTTGTTTTTAGAAAAGATAATGAAATTAAATGCCATCTTAGAAATGCTTCAGTGTCTTCCAGAATAAGATTAAATGAATGAAATAATATTTTTAACATATAAAATAGCACAGCTGGGAGGGATAAATGAAGAGAAGGGGCATATTCATACATAACTGTTGACTTCCTATAGAAGCAAACACACTTGGGCTCCAGGTTGATTGTAGTCTTAGCTGCAAATGGAAGTTTTAAATACCTTAATCACTTCCCAAGCTAAGAACAGAGATATACTACAGAAACACAAATACCCTGGCATGCTTTATGGGGAAAATCCTGGCCTTATAATCCTGCCCTGGGATATAGTGTCAAAGAGGCAGAGAAAGGAAGCAGCATTTACTGTCACTTGAGATCCTGCAGACCTCTGGCAACACGCAGGCTTTCTCTGCTGTAGTCACTGTATGCCCACCCACATCTTTGCAGCCCATGCAAAGCAACAAGCAGTGTTAGTTTCTCTCTAGTTCAGCAGCCTGTAAGGTCAGGGCTCTTAGCTGACTTTCACCACCTAACAGGTTGGTCCTGAACATGAGCTGCTCTGGATCATAAGCATGGGCAGAAGGCAATACACTCAGCTACATCCTTCCCCTCACTCAAAGGACCTAGAAAATCTGGATCAGCAGCGAGAGGTACTTTGAAAAGATGATCCCATACTTCCTTCAGTACATAACAAGTGTAGGAGTCCAACATTTAAGTGTGCGAAGTCTGCTGAGATGAATCCACAGCGGTTGCTTGGGTAGCCTTCCTACTTGTCTTTTCTGACCCTATCAAGGTCTGGGGAACAGAGACACCCACAACACTGGTGCACTCATTTCTTTCTTGAATGGAGGGACCGTAGTTCGGGTGCATAGAAGCACCATAGAAACCTGTTTGAAAGTACTTCTGGGTTGTTTGTCCAAGATCACACAGCATGGGCAGAGCAGGATGAGGACCAACACTGTCCTGCACTGGGGGCTCCTGAGACCAATACCCTGAGAGATCACTGTCCTTCTCCACAACCCAAGCCTGGGAAAGGAAAGGGTAGTTCTGGCCAGCAACATTTCTTGTTTCTGCATGAAAAACTTACCTCACAACACCATGCAGTGAGATTTAAAATCTCAGTCCCCTTCCCATGTGCTTGGCATCAGTTCCACTGATGTGTGACTGAGATCGCAAACTGGGCTGCTTTTTCAATTTCAGAAGTCAGTGGCTGGCTCAGGGGAAATAATTAAATCCACAGACAGGCTAGGTCAGAAGAAAAAGCATCAGTCTGAGCAGTGGGAGACTGCTGGAGGAGATATCTCAAAACGTTCTTTAAAATTTACAAGCTTTGAGAGCAGGTAAGGCAGTGGGCCAGACCCATGCCATGACTGAAAGAGAAAGCTAGGGATCTGGTGGTCATAGCCAGGGACCCATGGGGCCATCAGGAAGAGGTGGACATGGGTGTCCTAGTCCTTTCTCTTTCCCATGAAGAAGCTGAAGGATGTCTACCTACCTCTCATTCACACAGCAGCACAGATAAGCAGTTCCTTGATAAAAAATGTGCTTAAAGTCTAAGCCCTGGACATGGGGCTCTCCAGACAGACAGATTCAAGAGGACATGTGCAAAGGGAATTCTTGTATTTTCAGCACAGCATTAACTTGAGGGTTCAGATCAAAGTTAGGGGTGTTTCAGGAAAAAAAATAAATATCTGAGAGTGATAAGAATATTAGGTTTTGTCGCAGGTAAGCTGGGCAGGAATCCTTGCTCTGTTTCGCTTGGCACAGGCATCCAAACCTCACTCACCTCAGACATGAATAAGAGCTTGCTGTGTAGTAATTGCACCTTTATGGACAACAGAAAACTTTTACACCTACAAGTCAGGCTAAGAAATAGAGAAAAATAAAGAATCTGCTGAAAGACAATATTAGAATTAGTTTGAAATGTCTGTATCAATAGCACAGTTATTTTTTTTTATCTGGACTCTGTATTGCTTGTTCTGGTTTTAGACCTCAGTCCATTCACCAAGCACAGAAATGTCATTTCAGATATGTATCAACATACAGAATTAGCAGAAATATTAGTAAATGGAAGAAAAAATATACATTATTACTCTGGTATCAGCTAACAATTTAGCACACTTTGATGGATAGGAAGCCAGGAGGTATAATATCACAACTTGCATGATAGAAAACCGAAAAAATAGTTTGATATTAATTTATTTTGGGGAAAAAATGTGGTGTCTTTGTTTTAATTCAATTGATCACTTTGAATTTTGATATACTTTTTTGTAAGGCAGTGTCTCTGGTATTTGTAAAAAGAGTGTGTCAAAGCAGTCAAGCAAGCTCGTGGGGTTCCAGCCTCCATTGGGTTATTGCTATAGCCTACCAAAAGTACACTGATACAGTTTAGAGCAATTATGTGCATTTAATACTGTTATCTTTGTGAAGTGATTTGACCTGAAAAATTCTGTGTTAATCCATTGAACTTTGCACAGTTTATGGATTGAGACAACCACCCTTCTTTCAGATAGACTAGCAAGTAACGAGAAAGTGGTAAAACTGAGCAGGACTTAATGAGAATAAAGGACCCTAGGGGAAATGTTCCAGTATACATCTCACATTGACAGCTTGTGAATTTTCAGAACTGATTCACATACTTTTCTATTTACTAGGGGGAAAAAATTAATCATCATACTCGTATATTCAACTTCTTTTCTGGGAATTCATTATTGATGCATAATAATAAGTTATTTGTTATTGTTTGTCAATTTATACAGTTGAAATACAGTTACTTGAGCTTAAGAGCAAAAGAAATACTAAATCAAATCCTTCATTTGTGATGTTATTTGCTGAGGACTTTGCATTCATTACACTACAATGTGTCCAAAACTTAAAAAGTTGACTAAATAGTACTCTTTGGCATTTTCTTGCTTCCAAATGTCAAGTCCTTCACAGTTCGTGTGACTATAATCAGGGACATGAATCTACCTTGCACTGATAGTCAGGACTACAGACAAAGAAATCTTTCATCTTACTAGTATTTATGCACGTATACACGTGTGTAAATTATGAGAAAGCAATAAACAGTCATATCATGAAAAGCTGGTGGAATAGTAAATCTATGAAAAATGAGATAGTAAGCAGTGATAGGTTTGTTGTTGTTGCAGAGGGTAAAAAACTGGCACCAGATGAATTCCTTCAATTAGTTATGAAGGACAACTTGGAACAGGGATTATACACCAAATCTCAAATTCATTTTCCATGGCGCTTCTGCTAACAATAAGAAATAGATGCCAAACTGAGTAATTTCACGGATTTCAGTATTGGGAACCTGGGTCAAGAAAACTATCTTACAGACTGAGCAAAGGGAATAAATCAGTTTGTGGTTGACTGCTCCCTACAGGGGTCTGGGTTCCTTGTAGGGCTCTCTCTGTTTTGCCAGTTGTGTGAATCACTGGTGCCCATGGAACTGCACATACATAAAATTATATGAGAAATTAATAATCTTCAGCGTGCAGCTATTAGCCTACCATCCCAAAATTGCCAAACCATCTTTCTCAGCCATCCCCTGAGTCTTCTCAACAATTATGTGCTCTGATTTATTGATTAACAACAAATCTTTAGGAAATAGTCTTTTTATAGCATCTTTCATTGGAAGAGCTCTCAAATAGCCTAGCACACAAGAAAGGACATTGAGGAATGCAAAGGGGACGTCTCATCAGAGACACCAAGACAGGTCTTGTCCTCCACATGCTACCTGTCTCTCCCACCACAGAGCTGATCATACAACTTGAGTGATTTTTTGAAAATAGGAGTAAGGTTTTCCAAGCTAGCAAAATCTGAAAACAAGGAAAGGGAAAAATCTAAGATTAAATTGGTCAGACTGACAAAATACAAGTCATTGTACTCATGATACAACTTACACATGACTAAGTGTTGCATTAATCTCTCTGTGTTAGCCAGCCCTGGATAACAGTCTTGCTTGTAGTCAGCATGACCCTGGTTTGGAGGCCATAATCCAGAAATGTAATATGACCTAGATGACCTGTCTTTCATGGAAAAACCTATCCCACCAAATGCCTGAAGCAGGTATCTTCTCTTACTGCTCCAGTTTATACTTCCGCAGAGCTTTGAGCTTCCAAATCTCAAAGGTGCAACATAGGAAGAACTTATCTGTCAGGCTTCCTCTAATCTGCAATACAGTCAAAAAGCAATATCAAAGAAAACTTGCATTTGGATAGATGCACATAAAATTGTGTGAGAAAGCATAACTATCCATAACCCAAGTTCTCTTTTTAAAATCTGAGGAGAAACTATAAAAGAGAATTCCCACCTAAGGAGGTGGGAATTGTAGTTTATAAGTGATCTGAAGCATGGCTGCATAATATAGCATATCCTATATTCTTGCTTTAGGGTAAGAGTATAGCAAACTGAAAAACTCCACCTTCTACAAGGAGATCAGCACTTCCAGTGAAGAGTTATACGCCTCTCTGTCTTTCAGTCTTATGCTTTAGTATCCTTGACTGCAGTCAGGGCACACTAAAGGCAAAGGATCTGATGTCAATGTCAATGAAGGACTCTCTTCATGTATTACAAAGTGCATGTTTAGTACTTCTCAGAATCAGATTCAACTTCTTTAAACACTGTCTCAATCAAAAACCCTGTGAACATTGCACTTGCCATTAGCATAGATGTTTTGGGAAGAGAAAGAGCTTTTGTCCCTTTTGTGTATCTTTGATGTCTCTGGACAAAGCTAACCTGTGATTATTTACCTTTGTTATTATCAGACTCTGAACCAACAGGGAATCCACTTTCTTATTTTTTCCCAGCCCTTCAAATGTGAATAGATCACAGAAAGAGGCAGAAACAGCTGCTATTTCTTCACCTCTCGTTGGTGTCAGAAACTGCATTTCATTATAAGGTTGAGATAAAAAGCTGATCTTCTCAGAATATTTGTTCCTAAGCTGGCTTGTGTAGATGCATACTCAGGAGCTGACATGTTATCTGAATTATTCTATCTCAGTGTTGATGTCATAGCATTTTATGTTACCACTCTCTGAATAATTAGCTAAGGTTGTCACACAGTTCATAGATTTCCTCTGATTCTAATGAAACTGAGACACTGATGGAAAAGGCACAGTTACCCCTCAGGGACAAAAAGAAACAGCAGCCATTGACCTTTGAGATGTCAAAATTATCAAAAGACCTCTCACTTCTCTGAATCATAACAAACATTCTTTCCTTAAACTGATTTAGGCTTTCCTCAGCTCAGAATCAATTACTGTATTAAAAAAAAAAAAAAAAGTCTTCTAAAAAGGTAGAGACCTCCTTTGGGAATATTTCATCCGGCACACATAAATAGATGGGCTACAGTAGCTGTGTTATGTTCCCTGGGTAAAAGGCAGCTCAGTGTGAGATATGTCTTGTGCTTTGGGTTTGTTTTCCCTTCTCGCTGTCTGCTCCGCAGTCAGTTCTGCAGGCTTCAGATAGGAGGCCCCTGATGAGATTTGTCTCTCCTATCATCTTCTGCTATTTTGTGGGGATGAGATTGATCTTTTTACTGCATGATTTACCTTTGTGATGGAGATCCTGATTTTAATTTACGCTTAGACCACTTTGGAGTGCTCTGGTAGCATAATGGGGCTTTAAAATCAGATCAGATCACATTTGTACTCACTTTAAAGTACTTCTGCTCTGACAGAATGGTATTAAATGATTGCAGAGCACATGAGTATCAGATCTGTAATGTTTTGATTAACTAACAGCTATATTGCTGCTCTTTTGAAAATGACATCAACATTAAGACATCACAGGTGAGGATACCAGGGTAGCTCTGCCTAGGGTATATCCAGCACTCATAAGTGGATCATTTGATACTGGTACAAAAGCAGCCAAGAGCATGTCTGTCAAAAGACATAATACAAAATTATGCCTCAAATGGAACTTTTAATGTGTATTATAAGGAGAGAAACTCTGATCTGGAAATTTATCAGTAACTATTACAGAGAATAGAGTTGGTTCATTAATTATACGCATATAGCAATGAAAGTGAGGAAATGCACTATATATCTGAGACCAAACTCTACAATTTGGAGGCCACACTCATGCTGTCAGCTGCACACAGGAAAATGCACATAGATATAATCTGTGCAAAACAACCAATCGATTGTATTAGCAAAAGGCATAAGTGTATGTAAAACAGGGGTTGTCCTGGCTGATGCAGCGATATGCTTTTGGGAGAGTCTGGGGGTTACAAAGAGGGTAAAGGTACAGAACAAGGCTTGAATTTGGAAATCCAGGTCTGGAACTTAAAGCTTTTCTGGCCCCACAGATTCATGTGGGCACAAAACCCTTTCAAGATTGCAGTTTGCTACCCCGATTTAAATAATCCAAACAAAACAAAACAAAAAAAAATGGAGGTGGGGAGAGCAAGGGCAAGTTGGCTTGTCATTAAAATACCTATTTGTATGTGCATATTTGGAGGTGTCTTATGTGAGCTGAGTGCCCAAGATCCCATTATAGACAGCAGAGAACTCAGGTTCAGCTCAACTCAGTGCTACTTGAGAGGCCCTTATGCATTCTGTCTGCTTTCCAGTTGCCAGGTAAGAAATTTGCAGGTTTCCTATGGGGTCTTTTGAAATCTACCAGCACTGTACAGTGTCTCAGGTACCCTATGACATCTAAAAAGTCCTGGATGCCTCTCTGTGGACAACTGAATCAAGCTCAAGACACCACAGTTTATGGCTTTAATCTGATTTTACTAATACTTACATAAATCAAAAATCACTTCATTGAAATAAGGGAACTAGACCATGTGAACTCAGGGCAAGAAAAAGCATGGTCCTCCTCATAGAAAGAAAAGTGTTATTAGGCATCAGAAAAAACACACATACACACAGGCACATATCACCTTATAACTGCTCTGCCAGTGAAGCCTCAAGTGGAGCTTGCAACTTTGTAAAGACCAGAAGTCACTAGCATCAAGTCACAGTTCTCTAAGAAAACAAGTTTTTGCAACTCCAGTCCTTGCAGAACCATTTATTTATCATAAGGTATGTACAAATTTCCTTGCCTTTAATATCAAGTGCAACTTTCTCATCTGGCTACCGGATCTATCTACCGGATTTACTGTTGGCTATTCATGAACCCTGATTCCCAGACGAAGCAGCAGTCCCTGGACACAAGAAGACATCACTGGCTGACCTTGAACATTATCCGTGTACTTAACATACCTCACTGCAGCTATGTCCTAAACAAAGAGCTGACTTATAAACATTAAAAAGATCCTATGATAAATGTTAACTATTAATAAACAGAACTGATCCAGGCCAGCATCTCATATGACAGATAAAGCAGTGCATGAGGTGCTTGTCCTTTTATTAGCATTGAATATATTAATGTTATACAAGTGACATTTAGGGAAATGAATAGCCCATTATTCCATAGGGCTCTCATTAAAGATAACCTCTCCTGAGGTTGCTCAATAGCAAAGTTCCTAAGTGGATTAGTAGGAAACATGGAGAGAATGAATGAACTTTGCAATGACTACTCTTAATAATGACTGCAGGTAATTAAAAGGACTAGAGGTACCTGGAGAATTCTAGGTCTAATAGAGGTCTAACAGTATTTTAAAAACATGTAACAATGAAGTGAATTGAGCTTTAGAAATCGTTTAGCTGGTCCTTGCATTAACAAGTAGCTTTTATGTGATGGAGGAATTAGAAGTTAAATATTGGCTCAATAGGTCTTTAAAGACTTTTCCTATTTGCACCGTTGGCCATTATTAAACAGTAATGTTTATGTAAATTGTAGTGTAGAAACCTTTTCAGTATTGGAAAATGTTACCCTGCAAACTCATTAGCATCCAGCCATTGTGTTCACAGAAAAGCACAAGTCAAAATGTGTGCTGAAGGTAGTGTTACCAACTGAGTACAAATCCAGGTGCTAAGACAACATGCTCAGATTCAGGAAGGCATCACCACTCACTGCTTTCCCTTGGGAGCTCAGTGAAGAATGAGTGGAGAGCCAGCATTTCTGGGGAAATTACTATCTGTCCAAATAGCAAAGGATTTTATTTTTATCCTGGCCCTTAGTGGAACAGTATTCTCTATATGTGAATGTTTAAAGTGAAGATCTCAGCTGGACACATGAGGATCTGATTTTCTAGGGTGGGATTTACTTCATATAGTTGCTGTGTGCCCATATTTTAGGAGCATAATGAAGCAGCCCTTACTGAAGAAGTCCCTAAATTCCCTTAGATACTCAAAAGGAGAAAGATAAATGGGTTTAAGGCCATGAGAAAAGCTCCCGTACACCTAACTCATGTGCTCAAACTTAGATGAATAAAAACTCCCTCTGGAGGTATTCACAGTCCTCTATTACTTTCCATTGACAACAAAGTGGATTTAAGCATTTCAGAAAGACTCATCTTCAGAGCCTTAAAATACATCTCTGTTTGATGCATAATTTGGGTGATTTGCATCCAACCATGCACTTCAATATATAAATTACAGTGTCTTTGTGAGAACAAAAAAAGCCAGCTACAAATTCTAACCACAAAGATAAAGGGAGACTTTTGGATAAAGCATTTCTTCGTTGATTGATTCCGTAACAACAGATAGAGTTCTGCATTTCACATTGTAGAAGCTCACAGAAGGCTGGGATTGTATCAGTTTCTTCAGCCAAAGTTCCCTGAGCTTTGGTATACCTGGAAGGAATAATAAAGCAGAAAACACATAGTGAAGCCCAGCAGACAGCATCCCCTACTCATATTTGAAGTAGATATAGCAACTCTGTTGGTAGACTTTCCAGCAGAGCAAGGGCATTAAGAACCTGCTTGCTTGCTCCACCACCTAGAGCCTCTGAGCGGGTACAGGGAATCATACCAAGAACAATCAAAGCAGTAATAATAATAGTAGTAATAATAATAATGTGCAATTTCCCATACTTTTCTGTATTCTAAGGCAGAAAAGCCAACAAATCCAGTAGTCGTACAATTTCATAAACAGCCTAGGTGCAGGAGGAGTGGCACTGAGCCCTGGAGGCCCAACCTGACTGAGCACCATTCAAGCCATGTCACCTCAACATGCCCTTTCCAGGCTAGAACTTCAAAGGTAACCATACCCACCCAGAGTGCTCTCCAGACCTTCAACATATCACTCTGACTAGATGACCTAACTGACTGTACTGCATAAAAAAACCAAACAACCAAACAACCAACCAAACAAAAACAAACAAGCAAACAAAAAAACACACAAAAAAAGAAGTGTCTTTGTATGGACTTTTTTGTTTTCTCACCATCTGAAGATTTTCTATGCATTTTTCTGCTTTGTTGTTCCTTCATCTTTTTTTCAAACCTCCTCTGAAAAGATCTTTTCTTTCTTCCTGTTGCTCTTTCTCTGTTTAATGCTCTAGAGGAACATTTTATCTTTGCAGAACATTTTGAGATGCATTTTGCATGAAAGACACTGTCCTGAGGAAGGGCCAGGTCATACTGCGCTGTTTGCACAGAAAGGGAGATGGAAGAAGAGCAATAAAAGAGTGATTTAATTACTTTAGAGCTTCAGTGCTTCCCACTACCATGGCCTCTGCATGAGGTCCTGACGCAGCCACCAGAGTCAACTGCGAGAGACATGATGCTGCTGACAACTCCTCTGGTGCTGCTTTAACCAACATCACTGAGCAGCTCACAGTAAATGAACAAGCCACAAAGAGCAGCAGGACATCAGTGATGTAACCCAAGCTAAAAAAACATCAGGAAATATCAGTGACCTTCGAGAAGCACAAAAGTCTTTCTGCCCCGTTCTCCTCTGCTGAAAAATGCATACCCTCTTCTAGCGGCATTGTTCACCTCCTCCTAAGAGGTGCTTTATTCAGGAAAAGAGTGAAATTCAGAGCACAGCTGCAAAAATAAATTCCCACTCATTGCTGAAGTACTGGTACCTTTTTGTAGCTGTACAAGCTAGATGACATGACCCCTAGCCTACATTACATCGGTTGAGATTTTGAGACATAGTGCATAGATTGGGATCTGACTTCTGAGCTTCTCCCAGAGCCAAGGATTACTAGTGACTATGTCTGATGCTGTAGGATAAGCACATTCATCAGTAAGAAGTACTCAGGAATTTCCTCATTCCTCAGTGGATTAAGTTTTGAACTAAAATCTACTAAAGTGAGAAAAATCCAAGGCATCACAATTTGTTTTCTTTGTAAAGCACCGATTTTTGGGGGTCGGTGCTAGCAACTGCATACCTAGTTTAGTAGCCCCTTCAGTTCTGTTGCATTCACCTTTCCTTCTCTTCTTCATCCTTCTTGACCTCAGGGGGAAATTCTTGCTGTCTGTCCTAGCTTGCAAATCCACTGCTGGAATAATTGAGCTATAAGAGAAGCATTTCTCTTGGCATCTTTCATTTTTTTCAAGATTCAAATATTTTGCTTTACCACTTTTGCTTCCCCCATCTCCTTCAAGTTTTGTACCTGAGTCCCTATCTATATGACAAAATCAATGTTGAGAACTTTAATTCACCATCTGTCTCTGTTTACATCCAGTGACATCCCAGATACAGGACTTGTACCAAAGAGCCTCTAGTCTGAGCATACAAATAAGAAAGGATATAGCAAATTCTCAGTATTTTTAAATGGGTTCAGCAGAATTCTTCACTTATCTAATCATTGCCAGTAGTGTAGTAGGTGTTTGCAATATTTATTTCCTTACAGTTTCAACAGGCGTTGTGTGTTATTGCCAAGATAGCTCGTGTAATCAGCAAGTCCACTGTCAAAAGTGCCCTTCTCTGCAGTGACTGCAACCTGAACTGAGCCAGTGGTCTGCTTGCAGGTTAGGGACATATGATAGTACTGTTACTCTACTCTTTTTGAGTTCATATACCATATGCATAAACCATATGCATAACTTTCCTCCCAAAGAAGCCAAACCTTAAAAAAATCCAAAACCCAGCAAAACCACAAAACCACTGACTTCTTTTTCATAGGTAAAATATGGAAAGGGCAATTTTGCTACTTGAAAGCCAAAACCATTTCTTTTGTACGCCACTGAATTCAAAGGTTACTAACATGAAGAAATTTGCTTCATTCTTTGGGAATGATTTTCCCTTAAGGATTTGTATTTTATTTAATTTTTTATGTCTTGTTCCTCCAAAATTGACTCTGTTTCATCCTAAGTTACCTTTCTAGTGAAACCGTATAGACCATATCAGAGAAAGCACATCTCACAGCAGTGCCTCCGCAGCACATTATGAACTGCACAGCTCCCAAAGAGCCATTTAAAATGAAGAACAACCTTTTCCAACATCCTTTTCAGAACTGCACATGGACATTAGCCAGACACAAGACTGAGCTGCAGAGGGTGCATTAAACTCCCCATCTGCTCTTCACAGTGCTCATCACTGATTTATAACCCACAGTAAAGTCATTTGGCCAAAAAAATCATAGTGGATGAGACAAGTGCACCAGAAGCCAGCTGAGCCTTTTCTTCCGCAGTGTCCATGGAAGGAAACGTGTCCCAGCCGGTACTTTCCCAATATTTGATACCAGAGTACGTGATATCTGTAGGTAAGTAAGTGACTCTAAATGAACTAGCAAAGCCAGATTTTGTTTTCATTTATGCTACTTTATAGGCATTATCTCAGCTGGTCTTGGCACGACTATTAATTCACTCCAAAAACAAACAAGCAACCTTTAGTACATCGAAGTACCCTTTAGGGCCTCAGCAGCTCTCCTGAAAATTTGGAAGAGGTTTTGGAAAGACATCTGCATGTTTCCACTTCCCAGGGAGCCTGGTTTCCCAGCCCTTCACCGTGCCCAGCTCCTGCTCGGGGCGTTGCGGTCCGGCCCCCCGCAGACTCCCCCGGAGGAGCCTGCACACTCCCCCGGGCTGCTCTGGGTCACTCTCGGGAGCGGAGAGCAGCGCATTTCGGCGGCACAGGCTGCGGGACGGGCGGGGGTGGTAAGAGCCAGGTGTCGGTGGGGGGGTTGTATGGTGCCCGATGAATCCCGTCACTTCCATTCTGCTGACGGCCGATGGGGTTCGTCCCCCCCGGAGGTGAGTGAAGCACCTGGCCCAGGCTCACACAGTGCGTCCCCCGGCCCCCGCCCCTGCAACGCGCCCACTGCCCCCAGCCCCG
>VZRW01006196.1:0-56456 GCA_013398125.1 Aegotheles bennettii | reverse complement strand
CCCGCAGCGCCCGGCACCGCGTCCCTCGCCGCCCGGAGCCTTCCCCGCGCCCAAGCGCGGCTGCCAGCAGGTCCCGGGAGCCGCTGTGGGTACGGGCAGCAGCGCTTGCCCGCCGCGCCTCGGCGGCCGCTGCTGCTCCCGGAGAGCCTTCTGTGTTTTGTCTTTCGTGTGCCGAAATCAAGGGCGTTCGGGTTTGGCGTGCGTTTAACCTGGGTATGTGTTAGGCCTGCGTGTGATTTGTTCCCAAATATGTTTTGGAAAGAACCTATTTTTGTCCTTACCTACTTCGTGGGTTGTCAAAGTGCTCGAATTGAAAGAACACTTCTTCGTTTTGGAGAAATTGCTTTTGCTGGAGGCAGAGAGGGGAGAGCGTGGGGACAGCGTCTGGGGCTGCGCTGCCCCTGGCAGCGGAGACGCCGGGAGCAGGGAGGCACGGGTCGGTTTCCATTCCGGAACGGTGCCGCGGACTGGGGGTTTGACAGTGCAGAGCTTTGGGTCATCACTGTGCAAGCACATTTTTGGCTCTGTGGGTCTAAGCGTAGATTGCCACCCGTGTGCTCTTTCACATTGTTCGCAGGAAGACGACAGGAAAAGAATTGCTCCCTCTGCAAATAAATTGTAAAATGCCTATCCAGTGTACTGGGAGAAGAGCTGAGCTTAGACAGCACAACGTGGAAAAAGAGAAACAGGATGGATGTGCAAAAGTGTGCCCTTTCCAAACGCTTTATGTCTAGCTAAAAGATGTATGCTGTTACAATGTCATCTCGGCAGAGGTAATGGAGTTCCGGACAGCAAGCAAGTGAAGCAAACTCTTTCTACCCTTGCAAATGCTAAACGGTAGTTAGAAGGAGATTGTGAAAACAGTGGTAAAGGGCTGAGCATTTGCCACGTTGCTTAATATTTATATAAGCAAAGTAAATTAGGAATGCATACTGAATATTAATAATTTTAATTCTAAGGTGATTATGGGAGAAAACTGAATAAAAGAAATCTATAAAATCTGGATCACATAGGATGCTGGCAGTTTATTCTGATAAGGGACTTGGCTGAAGGGTGGATGTCTATTTCCTTACAATTTTGCCTTTTACAGTCATTTTGACCCAGCTCTGACTTTTCTGTGCCTGAGAAGTGAAAGGCAACCCGACACCACCACCCTCCATATCTCCATTATAATTTCTAAAAGGGCTTGTCCCCATTAGGGATGGTTGATACTGGTTGTGTCTGGGTACTGGCTGGTACTTTTCTTCCCCACCTCTTCCTCAGACTGGGTCATCCATATCACCCAAGATGGGGGAAAGAAGAGACAGACATGTCACACCCACCTTCCTCATGTTTTCCTGGCTTTCTTCTGCTGTGGCATGCAGGCTTGCCTGCCTGCAGGCTGCTATTTGCCGTATCCAGTATGTGTGCATTGCTGTCAACAGGAGAAATCCTATAGGACCTTGAACTGTTGAGGAAGGGGTCCTGGGCTATTTCAGCATCCAAATCTGCTCTAGTACTAAGTAGGTGAGTGTATGTGTATATTTGGCTTAGGAACTTATTGCTGTTTGCATTTTGTTAACCTTTTCAGATGTAAAAGGCTGTCAGGGATAGCTTGTGTCTGTCTTGGTTCATAATTGTGTCTTAACTGGTGCAGCACAAATTATAAATGGTATTCTGTAAATTCCCCATCAGAGGCAGGAAGCAGTGCAGTTTTCCTCCTGGCGCCCTATCTTCTCAGAAGCAGAAGAGGAATTAGCTCAACCATAGAGTACAACCAGAAGTTACTGAAAAATCTGGTGTTTCTGATAGGTGTGAGACTTCGAATTTAAATACTAAAAAGTCACAGTATTTTCACCTCTACCTCCTGCACTCTCTTGCAAGCACTCCTCCCCTTATGTCTTCATGGCTGTGGTTACCTCCTTTTCCTGGCGTGTGCAGAGGAAATCCTGTTACAGCATAGTCAATCCACGATGCTGCTGCAAAAACCCACCTCTCAGCGTGTCGCTTTGGCTGCATCTCCCCTCTTTGTCAGTCCTTCTGCTGCTCCCTCTTCTCCCCTGCACCGAACACATCATCCGCAGGCTTCACTTTCAAGTGTCCTCGACAGTCTCCCCACACGTGTCATACCACCTGTCCTGCTTTACCAAGACATACGCCCTGGGCTGTAATCAGCCTCTGCTCTCAGCATCTGTCTCCCTCCAGCTATCACCTTTGTATTTCCCTGAGCTTCCCTTGTAGCTTCATACAGCCGCCTTGTCCATCATTTTGTTAATTTCCTTGATACGTCCCAGCACATTTGCTTTTGCTGTGATGCCTTCAGCGGCTGTCTGGTGAGATGCTGAGAAAAGCCCTCACCCGTGCTGCCACGCATCCCTGTCACTAGAATTAGTCTGGCTCTGGATTTGAACAAAACAGTGTCCTCTAAAGCTAGGACACTTGAGAGACGATGTCACACAGATCCCTCTATCTAGCACCAGCAGAAGCTCTCCTTCCATAGTCTATGTTATCCTCACTTGCTCTTTTTGGCATTTCAGGTGCAACCCTGCCCCCTTATGCTTACATACCACAGCGTGGTTCACTGCAACTCCCTTTGCAATAGCGTTGCCTCTTTGCATAAGTTATTGCAGACTGTTTTGTGACAACAAATGTAAACATTATGCACACAAATACAGATGCGATAATGCCACAGTTCCTTTGTCAAGGGAGGGCATGCAGTCTGCATTGGTAAAATAAGGAATGGACTGGGGATGGAGATCTTTTCTGTTAGTTACAACATTGAGGGTAAACAGAGAATCAGAGGAAAAGGCCATCTCCTTACGTCTTTAGTAAAGCAGGCTGAGGTGTCTGAGTCGGGAAGCAGAGTTGCAGCAAGCAGAGTTGCTGTGATAGCACATCTGTGCCTAAAATTCCCTTGACATTTAAGTTCACAGTATGTAGTTGGTACTGAATCTGGTTTTTTTGGGAGGAAAAATTCTGAAACAGAGCGATGCATTAACAGATGTCACTGTTGAATAAAGTGTACAAATTTCTGCCCTAGCTTTATATTATGCTGAGAGTTCTAAGGAGGTCAAAATGAAATCTGCTTGACATTTTAAGTTTTGATATGGACCATATACTTTGTTTGTTTCTATAAAATATATTGAAGCCTGTGCGTCAGCTGGATTTCACCATAGGAAAATGTTTGCATATTACTCTGGACTCCACTTGCTGGGTCAGAACTTTATTAGTTAGGGACTAATAACCACCTTTACTAGCAAAGTTAAGGACTACTTATTGTTTAGCAGAGCCCCTTGCTGAAGTCTGCAAGGAGGGCTCCAGAGAACTGTTGGCACCATGACCCCATGGGAGGGTGGATGTGACCCCATGGAGTTCGAGAGACAAAGGCTCTCATCTCTGCTCCTGTGCGCAGCCACCTCCTCTGGTATCAGGCAAGATGCTGGGCCACAGCACTGGAGGGGACAATGGAGACTTTCAATCCATTCATTTCCAGATTTAGCCACATTTTGTTCTAAAACTGTATTCCTGGTAGGTGAAGAGAACTGTGCCTGATATCTCAGAGAGTTTTTCCCCCTTTACCTGGAAGGAAGCCAAACCTAAGGGTCTGAGCCCTGTGAGTTGTTAGCTTCACAGGTGAGTATGGTGGAGAATGAAAGCAAGCCCTGATAATAAGAACTGCTTGCCCTGGGGCTTGATATTTTATCTAGTAGGTTTTGCTCTGAGTAAACGACATGGAGGCCCTGAAGCACTGCACCATGAGAAGTCCATGCAGCTTCAGGGAGAGCAAACACTGCACAGCCCTTCTCTGCAGCAGTCATTTCACCCAGGCATAGAGCCTCATACTGGCCCACTTGCGTCAAATACAAAAGGTGGTTATCAGGAACCCATGTTAGAAGTTAGACATGAGCCAACAAAGCTTAATTAACTTTTGTTTGTTCCGAGATTAATTGTATCACAATCACCCTACATGTGCTGAGTGGCATCTTCTCCCAAGAGGCTTATTAGTGTTGGGATGCTCCACACAGCCACTTGCAGCCTCTGCAAGGAGGGATGGCAGGAATGGGATGATTCAACCATGAAAGGAGATTACAAAATAGAAGCAGCTGAAATACTTTCATATACTTTTTCCACTGAGGAAAACAAGCTTTACCTGACTTTTGTAATTTTTTTTACCTTCCTTCCTTTTTGCCCTGTGAAAAGTTACATATCTAATCAAGCAGCCATTCCACCCTATACTAAATTTTCTGTTCAAAGAAAACTTTTGAATTTGGGATTGCAAGAAATCAAGGGAAGTCATTCTACAGGATGCATAAATTAAGGAATCCTAAAAGCCACTGATTCCTCCCTCTTCCCTGGCTAACCTTGCCCTGGACCTCCTTCCAGCCTGCTGTCTCCACGAGCACCTGTGGTCTGTTACTTTGGCAGTGACATCTCAGTGGCTGTGTTTCACTGTAAAAGTCAATTACTGAGACCTAAAGCTATTAAGGGGAACCAAATGGCTGTGTGAACCATGTGTCTCTTCTTCCTGATCATCTGCTGTCATTAAACTTTAGGAGCTTGACTGTTTTTGAGGTTTCTGCCTGGGGTTGAATTTGTCTGAAAGTGACCAATGGGAACAAAAGTTACTCAGAGTGGGAATAGAGCTGGGACTGGACACTGAGAAATCAAATATAACCAATCACTGTGGTCATAGAAGAGTGGGATTTTGAGGGTTTTTTGAGTTTTTTTTTAGCAACCTGTAATTTTTCACAGGAAATTTTCAACAAAGTTGAGAAATAAATATTTTTAGCAAACCAACACAGGAAGGACACTGATTTTCCTGGCGACTGTGTTTCCTTTGGGTGAGATTCAGACACATTCCTATGGGAGGCCGGACTATGGAGGGTCCTATTTCCTCATCTGAGGTCCCAGATATACAGTGGTGAGACTCCTTTCCCCATTCCCATCCTGAGAAATACAGAGAACAGATAGGTCCCTGCTCCCCATGCATCTTCATAATGATGGGAGTGAATACAGTATTTGGGCCAAATCCTGCTGTGCCAGAACATGGTCAGCATGAGCCTCGGCTATGAGCTACTGCTGCAGCTGAGACCACGAAAATAGCTGTGAAGGGCATTAGACTGATGCAAAAAAGGATGGAGGACCATGGGATACAACTGTGTATGCCAAGGGGTCTCCTGTAAATAAGCTTCTTGGTGCTTTGGTCCAAATATTTCTGTGTTCTTCAAAGGTAATTAAAAGCTCAGACTTAATCTCACTGAATAGGCTTTCCATTTGAATATGAATGCATGTATTTAAAAAACCTTGAGGATGTATTGTGTTTTGCATTGCATCTCTGGAGTGTTTAATCAGCTCAAGATTTGGTAGGCTCTGTTCCCTTCCCTTTACCAGGGATTGGGGCTTTATATTGAATGAAGGGCTAAATGGGCAAGAGCAGTGCTCTGTATCTGGGGGGTAAAGGGACTAAAGAAGATCTTGCAGAGACAAAAGCAAGCTGGAAAGAAGTAAAATCATTTATATTTGTTTGTTTGAGGGTAAAGTTCTTTTTGCAGACACTTGTGCCTCTTTCCCCAACAAGAGCCTCTCTGAAAGAAGCAAAGGGAAGAGAAAGGGTCTCTGCTATGAAAAACTGAGGTGCATAGGATCAACATCTTTGTTACATGAGGCTGATTTGCCAGAGAAAAAGTGTACGGGGGCTGTTGTATATCCATCTCCATCCCAGTACCACCACCTGCCTCAGCCTATGTGCTTCTGGGCAACAGAGTGCATGCCCTCACCTCCAGAGGACATGCTGGGTCCATCCCTGGGAAAGCTGACCTCGGGGTTCACCTGTAGCCTCCCATCTCTCCTTCTGCATGGGGAGGGGGTCAGGAAGCTGTCTGACTCCCTTTGGGTGGAGCGTTAGTATAATCAATGTTATCAAAACATTTGGATTTCAACAATGCTGACTTTTAACAACTGCAGTAGACAATTTTCTTTATTGAACTTGGACAGACTTTAACCGTAAGTGATTTGGTGATTGAAGGGATGAAAGCAACATAACAATGCATTAACATTCATCCCCAGAGATCTGTTTCTCTAATGCAGTTCAAACCGAATGTGCTGAAAGGGTAGAGCTCTCAGATGTATAATGATTGTGCAAGCATCTTTTCTTTCCCGGAGGGGAGGATCTTTTTGAAAGTGGCCCTACTTTTGCTTTAATCTGCATCATCTGTGATTGTTTCTTCATATACAACCAATTTAACTTGCTTTATTAAAAACATTTCAGGGGCCACATTTTAATTTAGGTATTGAACAAATGTAGCACACAAAAGTCTGCTAGCTATCCTTGTGCATATGCAATATTCGGTTTGGGGATTTCAGGTAAATGAAATTAAAATGCAGACTGTCTGAAATAAAGAGAATAAATAAATAATGATGTGTAATCCAGAAAGACCTGATTCCTGGCAGGAGTCTTTAAGGGATAATGTGAAATGAACTGGAATTCAGATACAGGGCTCCGGTGCTTAAAGCATTGCCAGGGGACAGCAGGTTGTCTTAATTCTAGAGCACTCTACAAAAGGTGTTATCAAGGCATGGCTGTAAAGCAGCGATCAAGAGATAAGAATGGTCTTTATACTATACATTTAGTGCTGTAACTGGACAGTAGAAACGTGTGGCTAGCAGGAATAAAACACAAACCAGGATTACAGTCAGTCTGTTTTCTTCTGAAATTCCTGGCTCCAGAAGCAGTCAAGATTCAGCACTTATTCTCCCTGGTTTTTTATAAACATAGTTATTACTAAACTCTTCAGCTTTGATTTGCTTTTTTATAGGGACTTTTTTCCGCATGCAGTCCCTTTAGATTTGGACGTGATAACTAACCACATCCTGTGCATTGGACATTTGGCTTGCATCCCCGTATCTTCCTGCTTGTAAGTATTTTATTCATTCTCTTTGCTTGTTTTTCTTCTACTTTCAAAGAGCAGATTCAACTGACAGGCTCTGGGTCTGATCCCAGGTCATGATGTCTTTGCTTTACATTGATCTAAATAACCCTGTAATGTGCAGATCCATGGGAAATGCAAATAATACAAGCATTTGATCCTATCTGAATTGATCCCAAACAAAAACCCCAAACAAAATATAACAATTTTAACCTGCCCGTCTGGGCACTTGTCTTCTTAGATTTTAAAAGTAATACACTTAAATCATATTAAATCATAATAAAAAATGAAATTATATCATAAATTAAAATGAAGACATTGCTTGTGGCACGAAATAGTTTTTCCTTTTCCTTGTGTGCACTTTTTATTGAGTTTATCCTGTTTCCCAGTCAGAGTGGTAAAGGGATTCTCTACTCCTGGAGGGTCCATCTATAACAGGAAAAAAAGCATCCTACTTACTTGTGGTCTTTCAATTGCTAAAGGCATTTGTGCAAGAATAAGAAGTAGTAAGGATCATATTCTTGCTAAACTCCAAGTGAGCAGTCATTCTTTGCCCTTCCTACCTAACCTTTCTACATTTTCAATTGAATAAAATGTTGCTCACTTCTTTTCTGCCTAGAGCTACTGTCTAATTTAGTTGCATGATGTTAAATGGCTACATTTTTTCCAGTCTAGAGCAAATTGCCTTCCAAGGCTGCCGAGTTCTCTGTATGTAAAGTTCATTCAGTCCTGCCGTGCATGCAAACATATCTTTAATGGCATTAAAGTGTTACATGATAGCTGGAAGGACCATATGCTGTGATATAGTCCTGTATGCTAAAGGAAATAAATGTAGAAAATGAAGATGGTAAGGGGGAAAGCAAAAGAATTAAATCAGAAGCTTGCTGGCCTGCGTACACATATCAAATTAGCAAAGGTCAAGAGAAACCTTAATCTTTTTACTAGATCTATTGAAAACTTGTTTCCAGCTTTTGGAAATAATCACTGTGATAACAGGACTTGAGGGGGCGACACACCTTTAGGGATGAGGAAGTTTCATCCTGTAACTGGCATCATCATATTGCCTGGGAACCTGCACAGTCCTCCTGTTCCTCCCACCCTGATGCTGGACGAGAGAGAGGTGGTTCTGGTTTCAGGTTGTGAGGGGATGATATCATTATCTGCTCACTCCTGGCTTATAACTTCCCAAAATGGCAAAAAAAAGAACAGAGAACACACTTGTGAGTCCTTTCATAGAGATAATCAATGTCATCTTTAATGAATGTCTTCTGCCCCCCCTCTTCTACTCAAAACAAAGAGCTGTCTGCCTCCTACAGAGCAAGAAATTTTTGCACAGACCCAGAGTACCATATTGCAACTCATCTCCCTTCCCTAGCCATTTCCTAGCCAGATTAATGGCCAGTAATTTCAGTGCTGTCTAGGATCTATTAACCACCCGATCCTCCCCATCAAGCGAACAGTCCCTAGTCATCCCTTGTGGTCATGTTGTTCCACTATTGTGAGGGTGTGCTTCTTCAACCCTTATTTCCATGTCCCCTGGGACACATGTGTGTGCAACTGGACCTGCAGGAGGATAGTGTGTGAAGAGATAATGCAGTCTGGTGGCCAGAGGTTTCTTCCACCCGGATCCATGGACATCTGACATGGGCACATTTCTTGGGCTGTCCTGCACCGGGTTAGGAAGCGACTCCCTGCCCTGCACAGAGCCCTCCATTTTGAAGAAGACAGTAGAAATCTAATCCTTCTGTTGCACTTATCCTCTGCCTTTCTGTATACATTTGGTTGAAATCAGCCAAAAGGGATTTAACTTTTTAGGGAAGGAAGGCAGATACAATGAACAGTATATTGATGTCTGCTAGAATGAGGGACTTCACTGTTGTAACTATGGTAAAGGCAAATTAAGCTCTCCTCTGTTAGGAGTTGTTTATAATAAGAGCTTTTTAGAATACTTTCTAACTATAAAGAAAGAGTTGGTGAGGAATTATGACAAAAATGTTAGTTTATGTAGCATAAAAATATTTATTTTCTTTGGCATCAATTTGTCTCTCTGCTTAAATATTTTTGAAGCCTCTGAAACAGCCAGAGTATTTCTCAGCTTGTAGTCACAAAAAAAGGGGAAGAACCAAGAAAACAAAATGCTTGTCTATGTCTGATAAAGTCCCAAGAAAATTAGTCTGCTGGACTTATCTTTGCTTCCTGATCCTCAGTTTTTAGGGCCTCAGTAGTTGTGTGTATGCTCCATTAAATTATATTTCACAGAGCCTGGAGAAATACAGTTGTTGCATCAAGATATTCAGAGAAATACAATTCAGGCAACTGGATGGTAAAGGATTTATGACATTGGAACTATGAAAATGTCCGTGTTTGCTGCATGCCATCCTGGAAAGTGCTGCAGTCTCATTTAACATTCACCTAAAACTGAAGTGGGAGATGACTATTGTCTCAGCTATGCTCAAGATTAAATTACATATGTTACATATAATTTGGCACTCAGGGTATATGCTAATTGATGAGGCCTCTGCTCCTGACCACATTTACATTTTCTGAAAAAATAGGTTTTATGACAGGTGCCATCAAAAACGCAAACAGTTGATAGCTTTGGCAAGGCTACCCAGGCATGATACTGCATGGTACCTGGGATTTACCTCTTCCATAGTGATGGCTTGCTTAATCCCTCAGCTACCCAGTTTGCCTGCTTTTCATGAATGCCAATTTGCCTATCTCCCACTTACTATGGGATAAAAGAAAAGATGAAAAACTCCAACTAAGCCTGCCTACAGTAGCTGCCAGGTAGCCCTACCCTTGGAATAAGAGTGGTTGTCCTTACCTGTAAAAAGTGATTTATACTGAGGACATGGCTGGAGGAAAATACTTGAATTATTGATTCTGGTTGAAAAGTGAGGATGTACAAATAACACCATATGTCTAGCAGAGCCTTTCCTTGTGAGGCAGCCCTCATATTTGGGGATTAAAGTAGCAGAACAAGGTTTTGCTCTCTTATGCATCTAAAACCAGCAGAGCATGGAGGTGGAGTCTGCGCCTTCTTGGTACAGTGAGTTATTTTACTGAAATACATGAATCTACCTAAGCAGTTTGCCCATCAGAGCAGCAAGGCCGTGTAACAGTGGAGTAATAGCCACAGGAAAGCTCAGCCAGTGTCGGAAAGGCAGAGTATGACCTGCAATTTTCAGCAGTGGGACTGGACTTGATGACTCAGGAATCTTCCTTAGGCCATGCATCCCTGTCCTGGAATTGCAGAGGTGCCTCTGAGAAAGTAATCTGGATCCAGCTACACCACAAAATCTGAGTTTCCCAGCAGACAGGTCCCAGTTCTCCTGGCCCAGGAGTTTTCAGAAATGGTTATTCAGGAAGCCTTCTCCTGTCAGAATTCCTCTGACAGGTCACAGCACCAAGCCTGACTGAGTTCATGAAGCATTTGGATGATGCTCTCAGACACATGGTGTGACTCTTAGGGTGTCCTACACAGGGACAAGAGTTGGACTGATGATCCTGGAGGGTCCCTTCCCAAGCAGCATGTTCTATGATTCTATGATTCCTCTCCACCTCCAGTAATTCAGAAATAGCAGTTTAAATTGAATAAAAATAATAATAATAAAATTAAAATAAAACCAAAACAACTTTCCAACAATAGATGAGGGAAAAGTAGAGACCACTACAGAATTTGAAAACTTAGGTTCCTTATTTGTATTCCTTGCTGTGTTTATTGGTCTTGGAAAGACAACAGGTTTATTGCAGTCGGACACTTTCGATTTTACTTTGACTTTGAAGTCAGTGACAAAATTCCTAATCATTTTCTTGGGACCAGGTTTGGGCTTCATGTTTTGATGCTGTTCTGTATAGTTTGGTAATTGGTTTGTGCATTTCTGAGAACAAGAAGGTGAAGCTGACATCTGGCTTTATTGGGGGTTATTCTTTTGGGAGGATGAGGGTAAGAGAGACAAATGGTCATGCCACTTACCTTCTTCTCCCAGGAGAAACAGGAACCTGAGCTGAAGAGGTAGCTGTGGTGCACTAAATAAAACTGCTTGTGGACCCCCTCGTGAAGGCTGGGAGGTCTGATTTGCAATGTGGCAGGGGTTTGTGCAGCTTAGGACTGTGTAGCCGCATGTCAGTCCCAAGCAGTATTTGCACCCCTGCCCCATGTCACTGGCTGAGCCAGCCTGGCTGCTCTCAGGTGGGATTGCAAGGCTGGAACAGCACCAGGGAACATTCTCAGGTGTCAGGATTGGATCCATTTTATTTCCCCACACTTTTTGTACCTTTCCTATGAATACTACTCAGATATGTTCACACTCCATAGGATTTTGTTGTTTTACTCCAACAGGGTACAGCTGGTTGGTAAAAATCCTTTTAGACTGAATAGGACCTTACACTTTAGGCCCATATTTTTAAATGTGTGATTAAAACATCAAAGATTTTTTTTCTTCCTAAAATATTACTCAAAGAGCCACTTTAGCTGAAGCTGCATTTTATGGTGATATTCATTTAGACATCACATCACTACACGGTGTGAGGCAACTAGGGTCTGGGCCGTAGTCTTTGGAATCAGAGTTTGCAGTGCCTCTGATTTCACTACAAAATGCTCTGTTAAAAATAGCCGAATTGACATTGTAAGACCTACAAAGGCTCTGATCTAGCAAAGCACTCACATCTCTGCTTAACTGTGAGGTTCTGATTAGTCCTATTTAAGATCGTAAATTTTCCACTAGCTTCAAAGAAAGTCCTATGCCAAAGTTCTTCCTTGTACCAGGGCCAAAACTGTTAATAGTAAAAGTACAATGTAGCAGATTTCAAATTTGTGAAGAATTTGAAGTCTTTTAACTTCTGCCATGTTAAAAAATTTATGTCAATTAATTCCTTAAGTTATTATAAAGAAATTCAATTAATAATGGATCTGCTTTTCATTATGACGAGTAATCAAGGATAAACATCTTCTATATCAAAGCTTATCTGTTAAAAAGGATAAATTAGCTATAACACACTTAACTACTTCCAGAACATGAAATGAACATGTATTGTTCCATTAGTTAATTTTGGATCACTAAATTAAAGACAGTTCAAAAGGAGTATAATCTCATAAGTATCTCTGTTTAGTCTGTTGTGACTTATTTCATGAGGTACAATAAATACTCTTTATTGTGGGCTTAAATAGTATTAGCATTATAAAATGGTTTTGGTTTAGTATATTTTATACATTAGGATGAGTTATATTCCACAAGGGTAAGAATATTTTAATCTGCTATTTGCAGATGCAGTTCCGTGTTCCTGCTTATCTTGTAGGCTATCGGAATGGTTGATTAAGACTACGAAAAGCTCCACAATGAAATGATAAACAATAAAACAACATCTGGAATGTAACCTTTTATCCATGAAAACATGGATGTGTAAGTACTAGTAAATTAATCCAGGCCAGGGCATAGGCCTGTCACCATCTCTCCTGTTGAATTAGCAAGCATAACTCCTGTCATGGTTTTAGCCAGCTAGCACCCTCCAGGCAATACCTGGACATATTTGGGGTTAGAATTGGCCAACATTCATTCCCAAAGTCAGCGGTGGTTTGGCCATCCTGTCCATGGGGTTAAAAGGGAGTTTAGCCATATTGATGCAGTGTGCTACACAAGTCATCCCCGAGACCAGAGAATAGCCTTGACCTGTTTTATGTAATAGTATAGGTGTAGTTCTGAGGTAGAGAAAATAAAACAGGGTTCAGAAGTGTAGAATTAGATTCTACCTACTGCTTAATGTAGTCCTTGTTTAGTCTGGTATTTAGGACTTTTTCTAGCATATAGCATAACCTCCTAAATTTAATTTACAGTGCAAAAGTAATGTTTATGCAAATAACTTCAGTGACTGCAAAGCAAACTTCCTAGCATTTTCAGTGGGTGTCTTCCAGGCTTCTGTGTTCTCAGAGAAGAAACAGCACCAGCAGAAAAGTACCTCAACCTCCTAAGTATCTTTAGTTCAGATTGTGGTTTCTGTGGTCACACCTAGTGCCAAAAAGTGCTGGCATCTTGAAGAAAGAGGTACTTTACTAAGTTAGCAGAGGTAGCATGTTTAAAAGAAGAATAATAAGGCAGAACATTGCTGGGAACAGTGCTGGACATCTTCATGGAAACTCAGAGATACTTGGGCAGTTGTGTCACACACAGAAGAGACCCCAGACTGTCGCATCATTACATTAAGGGCCTCGTTCTGTCTCTCTGGTTGATGCTGACAGTGTTTGCTCTCTCAGCCATCATGAAAATCAGTGGAATTTTCCTCAAAGCCTCTCACTGTGAATTAGAGATAATTTTATTGAACTGGGACCACAGGACGAGTCTGAAAACAAGGTCAAGATGAGAGGGAGCACCCTGGGAACATTGTTCTGCATGGATATTGTCTTCCTAGCAGAAGGAAAGCCTTCCCCTGTAGTGCCTGAGTATCTGCAGTGAGAGATTGATCATGAATGGATTGATAGAAAAATTGCATGTGGATGATTATATGCAGTAAATGAGCTTCATTTCCTAACCACTTGCACCTTGCATTATCTGTTTTGTATCAAAACAAAGGCAGTGGGTTACATTGTATAATTCAGCTATAGCACGTCAGCTTTCTGCAAACAATTCCCCATCACCAAGCCTTTTCTTACACTTCCAGACTGCTCCTGGTGTTGCCTATGTCAGTTTAAAGAAAGCATCTTAGCATACCCTGATCTGCTTGTCCTGTGCTACTCTGACCTTTGCCAGCACCTGGGCTTCCAGATTCCAATGTAAAGTGGCTGGAGGCAAAGCTTTTTCAGAGGTGGGATCTCTTGCTCCTTAGCATTCACTGTCCTTAGTCCCCTCATGTTTGCTGAGCTTCCAGAGCTGCCCGTTCCCTCAGGGTTTTTCTTGTAGGTGTCAGAAGCTGCAACACTTCACTGAAACGTGCCTGCCATTGAGAGCTCCATGGCAGCATTAGAGTGAGATGCATTTTGAACTTTGAAACCATTTGATCCATTTCAAAATTATATCGTAAGAAAGCAGGTCTGGAAGATTTTCTCATTCTGAGTTTCTGTAGCAAGGCAGTGTGGAGCAAGTGGCTATTGTAGTGGATTTGTCATCCATCGTGGTATTGGGAAGCCTTGATCTAGGTTGGGGAGCTGAAGTCTTGAGAGGGATTTTTTGTTCCTTGACTAGCTTTTATCCATAAGACAAATTTGGATTTTAATATGTCTGTCTGTATAAAGTACATTTTTGATTGTGCTGTCCCTCAGTTACACAAATGGTGGGCAAGGGTCAATTTTAATTCATTGATGGACAGGATTTCTCCTAATCCCTGAATTTTGGAAAAGAGACATATAAAGTTATTTGCTAGCCAATGCTTTAAGAATTGCAGCCTAGTGCTAAGGAATAATAATTTGTAACTATGAAGAACTAGATTGTCTCAGGCACACAAATAAATCACATTATCTGCCAGTAAGTTAATCTTGCTTTTTCTTTTTCCTTTCTTGCAGTTCCGAAGCATACAATCTTACGCTGTTCTGAGCTTAAGCAGTAAAGGATAAATTTGATCACTGGCTGACTTGTCATCTCTTCATTGTGATGGAAAAATGGTCGCCTAAAATAAACCCTTTGTTATGCTGCTAAAACTGCCTTTGAATCCAAGATCTGTTGTGATTTTTAAAACACAAACCCCAAAATGTCAGAACCCGACCCTTCATCTGGATTTGTAGGAAACATGGAAAATGGGACTTTTCTGGAGCTTTATCCCACATCCCTTTCAACTTCAGTGGATTCATCACCTGGCCGTTTATCCAACGTCTATGTCTATGTTTCTATATTCCTTAGTCTCTTGGCTTTTCTCCTTTTGCTATTGATCATTGCACTTCAGAGGCTGAAAAACATAATTTCTTCCAGTTCCTCCTACCCAGAATATAATAGTGATGGTGGAAGTTCTTTCACTAATTTAGAGGTTTGTAGTATTTCTTCCCAGCGCTCTGCTCTCTCAAACCTTTCTTCATGAAACCAAGTGAAAGGAAATGCACGGGGAATGGAGGAGCTTTGACTAGTTTCTTGGGGAGGTAGTGCATGCAACATTTGCCTTAGAAGACTATTAATGAAGAGGTGGCTTTTAAAGTTTCCTTAGGGTTTTTTTCCTTTCCTTTTCTAGTCTTCATCTCCCCTTTTACCAATGTTCCTTTTCATTTTGGACAATGGATAATGACACTTGGTCATCATTTCATGCCTGTAATAGTGATGCTGTCTTTTTCTCACACATACAGTGTTCATTAAGAGTATTCCTGCCAAATTGTAATATGGTTCTAACTGGATGTGTCATTTTTCTGCTGTAGTTGTGATGCCTTTCCTGGTTTTGTATCAGTAATATGCTGACTACTTTTCTTTCTCCTTTTATAATTAGATAAGGACTTCTGGATGAAATCTCTATTGCAAAAGTATAAAAAGTCAGCTTAAATTATAAATATATTCATTGGGACAATTTAAAATTATTGATATTGTTTCTTTTTTAATTTTCACGTCTTTTTCACTTCTATTTATTGATGTTTATAAACACAACTAAAATCCATTTCTTGAAGAATGTTACTTTTGTTTGTTTTTACTCCCAACTCATTCTGTATAAGGTCTCTGTATTTCAGTTTTGAATCTCTTTGATTGACTTAGTAAAGCGACTACAATAATGATGCTCAGTTCTGAGTGTGTGGAGGTATTTTTGGACCCCATTGCATCTCATTTGCCTAATGACTTTTTCTTCCAGGGGGCAGCTTTTGCTGCTGAATCATAAATACCACACAAACGGTCATTCACTGATCCTGTAGCTTATTCTTGATGGATACCAGTACAAACTAGTGGGGTTTTTTAGGAGATCTGCTTACAACAACCATAGCTGGCAACTGAATAGCTCCTGTAACTGTCCTTTAGGCATAAGATGTTTGTACTCATGCAAGTAGGGGCAGCAGGGACTGAAATTTCTTGTACTGGTGAGAACTTTCTGGGACAGATTTTTTCCTGTGATTTCACAAACGCACACTAGAGTGGAGGGAGGACACAAGGATCTGCATGATGAGCAGGCAGACCTGTGCTCTGACCCTCAGGAGGTGCAAGGTGTACCTGCAGAGGGTAGGAAGAGATGGGAAGGAAAAAGGCACATTTTCCCCATCAGCAGGAGAGCCAGAGATGAGGGGTGGGAACCAGATGATCTTTCATGATCTCACTCCTCTTTGCGATGCCATAGTCTGGGTTATGATTTCCCCCTGCCCAAAATGTAACCCAGCACTCAGTTTCTGCAGAAAAATACCTAGCAGCATTGTGAGCAGTATCCTGTGGTCAGCTGGAAACTTCATCAAGCCAAACAATCAAAGAAATTGTTTGAAACACCAGGTGTGACCTGCCAGGACTACAGCCCCACACTCTGCCGTGTGATTTCTTGCTGTCCTTATGGCACTGTGTGAGCACTACCTGGTCCTGCCACTCAGGACTTCCAGATTTTGCTCTCATGGAAGGATCCAAGTCACTGGAAAGACCCAAGGAAGGGTATGGAAATATCACTGCTGTTTCTATTGCTGGCGTAGCAGCAAGTGTAGCTCTGGGCGACGGGATGGTCTCATCAGGAGCACAGAGCTGAGGAGCTGCAGAAGACCTCCCAATCAGAGTTGTTGCAAATGCCATCCACCAAGCTTTCAATGTATTCCTCAACAAGACACATTGTGCCACTAACTACACAGGCTTTAAAAGAGCAATGTGGAAACCCTGGTGTAAACATAATCATTAGAATTGCAGGTGTTCGGTGCTGTACAGCATAGAGATGATGCTGGAGTTAGTGGTTTCAATTTTTGAAAGTGATCCTACAATATTGTACGTGGTAATGACTTATAGTGGTGATTAGCTCCTTACAAAGGTCAAAGAACTTGCTGATTAATAAAGAACTTAAGCCTGCATATTCTCTGAGCCAAACTGGTTTTATGAGTATATTTAGTTTCTGGAGTATTTTATTAATCTAGACAAAGATTTCTTGTAAGTCTCTTTTAACTGTAATTGGTGATAGGCCTTGGGAAAGGAATTAACTCTTTAAAAGAGATCAAGAAACATTATTTCCTTTCTGAAAGTTCTTCCAAATCCCAAACCTCTAACACAGTGTGTTCGTGTGTTGACTGATAGATAAAAATAAATGAATTGTAAATCAAGACAAAGCAACCATTCAACTGTCCTCTTACCTACAGAGCTGTAAATTTGTTACTTCCTTTGCTGCAAATGCAGAAATTTAATCAAAACCAGAGATGAGACCACAGTCTGAGATAGGTATTTATTCCCAGTGATGTTTCCCATTACTAGCTTATGCTTGTGGATGTAGAGACATTTAATATTAAATACAGACAGCTGAAAACTGATTGTCTTTGTCCAGCGAGTTCTTGACAAGCCTCACAAGGGCAAAAAGTATTTTTCAGACTGTACAAAGTAGCAAAGGTAACCTAAACCCCACATTTAATTTTGCTTTGTAGTTTACTAGATGCTAACATTTTTTTTCCACTCTGCAATGACATATCGGACTATATACAGTCATCATGATTTCAGCTGAGTTGCACCTGTTCTCATCAGGACAGATTTGAGAAGAAACAAGTTGGACCCGACAGAATAGCATCAGGAGAAGCCACAGGCGAAAAGCATCATAGCATTTTTGAGGATTACTAAGTATTTGTTCTTTAAGAAAAAAAGAAAACAAAACAAACAAACAAACCCAACATGAGAACCTTTGCTTGAGTTAACTTCAGCTAGAGTTGCAGGGCTTTTCCACCACGGTAAGTTGAAAAACAGAGTGGGTTTCTCATTTTCATCAAATTTCTGTGTTTTTTACTTCTCCCTCTCTCTGTCTTTCCTTCTTTCTGTCACTCACCAGTCAAACAGACCTGGACAGGCTGGAGAAATAAGCAGGGAGGAATCTCATGAAGTCCAGCACAGGAAAATGCAAAGTCCTGCACCTGGGAGGGATAACCCTAGGCACTGCAACAAGCTGGGAACTGATCAGCATCGAAAGAAAAAAAGAAAACAAGACCTAGGGGCCCTGCTGGCCAAGTTGACCATAGGCCATTAACACATTCATGCTGCAAAGGAGGCCAAGAGCACCCTGAGCTGCGTTAGGAGAAGCACTGCCAGCAGGTCAAAGGAGGGGATCCTTCCCCCTGCTCAACAGTGGTTAGACACCTGGATTGCTGCATCCAGTTTTAGGCTCCCCACAAGAGAGATGTGAAGCTGCTTGAGTGAGTCCAGTGCAGAGCTACTAAGATGATTAAGGGACTGAAGCATCTCTCATATAAGGAGAGGCTGAGAGAGCTGGGACTCTTTAGTCTAGAGAAGGCTCAGAAGGATCTCATCAATGTATGTAAATACCCTATGGGAGGGAGGGACAGAGGGAGGAAGAGGGGAGGGAGCCAGGCTCTTCTCAGTGGTGCCCAGTGACAGAACAAGAGGCACAAAAAATTCCACCTGAACATGAGAAAACATTTTACTCTCACGGTGGTCAAATACAGGCACAGGTTGCCCAGAAAGGCTGTGGAGTCTCCACATGTTGACCTGGGCAACTTGCCTGCAGCTGACACTACTTTGGGCAGGAGGGCTGGACCAGATGATCCTCAGAGGTTTCCCATTCACGCCATGATTCTATGATTGATGTCAGCGCAAAAACTCAGTGGCTTCTAGCTTGCTGCCTTCTCCGATTGTTTTCTCAGCTCAGGAGCTGAGTAAACAACATCTTTACTAGGAAGTGATTTGTTTAATAACTGAGGAGCTTCTCTTTTCTTTCTTCTGCCTGCAGCCACACACTTTTCCAGATTTTCCACTGCTTTTTGTGGAGTAACATTTTACAGTCAGCTTTTGCCCTGGGCCCCTTTCAATTTTACTAAGCTCTCTAACTGCAACAGTGCCATTGGCTCCAGTTATATGAGACTCCAAGACTTCATGGCTTTAGGTAGTTGCAAAGTATACCTGGAAATCTATAGAAAGTGGAATACAAATAAAGAATGGATAAGGAAAGAACAGAAGGAGTTTCTGGATCACACAGAAAAAATATTTTGCTTTAGTTCAACTGGAGTGCATTTAAGTGTATTTAATCAAAAAGTACCTGGTGAAGGCTGTAGCAGCCTCTCTATCTGACTCTCTTGCACTGCTGGCCACCCTGGCCCTACTGTCTGGTTAACCCCTCATATTCATCTGTCCTCAACATTACCAAATTATTCCCATCCTGAAACAGTGTCACACTCTTCACTTAGCAACTCTTCAGCTCTGTGGAGAGTTTATTCCACTGAATGAATTTTCTACTTTCAGCCCTTCTCTGTCTGCCAGCTCACCTGAAAAGTTCATCTCTGTAAGCTTCAAGTCTTGTCTGAGTTTCCTACAAGTATCTTTTAACTTGAGAACAATTCTTACTTCTCTTCCATGCAGCTTGTTCACCCTTTTTCACTGTCTAACCCTGTGGTATTCTGGCAAAGCTGAATCCCCACAGAGCATCACACTCCACTCTACTTGAGCTTTTTTCCTTCAGAGTCTTTTTTTTTATTATTCAGTGACATCACTTCGAAAGACATCTGCATGGGAGGGTAATTTACAAAGACCATATACCTCCCATTCTTCTTGATGGGGCTGTTTTCACTGCACCTGTTATGGTTGTCTAAGGAAGTATTGTGAATTCCAGCCCAGCTGCTTCCCCAGCTGAATGGCCTTTTCACATACCCTCCCAAAGACAACGGCCCCACTCTGTGGCTACAGCAGAGGATTACATGCCCCAAATTCAGCATGCAAAAGTAGCCTGAAGTCCTTTTATTCTCCAATAAACATGGGCTTGCTCTTGGCATAACATAGGGCAGCCCTCAAGCTGCTTTACACTAAATGAACTATGTGATGCCAGTCAGTTTGATGTGCAAACAGGACCCACCTGCAATCACAGTCCCACTCTCACGCCATAGCTCCATAAAACTCCTGATTCTGTCAGACCACCCATTAGCAGGGTGGCCCGAAGTGCCAAGGTGCTGTCCTAAGCTGGGGCTTGGCTAGGGACATTTTGCTGATGCCAGATGAAGGTGTTTTCAAGACTCCTATCAGCACTGGAGACAAAAGCAGCATCAGCCTCCTGTGTATTCGCTTTCAAGAGCAGGTAAGTGCATTAGTGCAATCACAGTAATCACCATGCAGGCAACAATGAAGCAGGACCAGGTGAGATGAGCTGTTTTTCACTTCTCTGTGTGTTTTCTTTGTTTTAGGTCAGTGGGAGCCAAGCACCCACTATAAGTCTGAAAATCCTGGCAGGTGGCTATCAGCATGTCTAGGATTGCTATGAGCCTTCAGGAAATTGGACCAGGCTTTGCATGGTTTAAGTTCATCTTCTGTTCCTTACAGGCAGCAGCACAATAGGTGAATTTCCTTCAGTGGTTAACATTACTCACCAAAAGACACAGCTTTAATAAAATTAACCTCTGTGATCAGCTTCAGCTAAAAAAAATTAAAAGCAAAAAAATCTTGTTTTTAAGTACAATCTTGTGGTTTTTTACAAATAAACTTCAAAAGTTTTCTAAGGAAAATTATATTTTTGCCAAAATACCCATTTCTAAATAGTGTAGAAAACTAATTGAATTATTAAATGTGGAATATTTCATTCCAGTAGCTCTGACATAAATATTTTTGCCCGCAGATTTTTTTTAGGTAAGACATTTGACTGCTTTAAGGGGCATATAATTACTGTATACTTTTATTTCTCTGTCTTAGGCTTGTTAAATGGGTGTGGGTGTCTGTCAGAGCACCTTGTCACACATATTTACTTACAAAGCTGAACTTGTAATACTGCATACTGATTTGGTCATGAAGATCTGGTCCTAGAATATGTTTACATCTCTTTTTTTCCATAAAGTAGTATTAGCAAAGTGTAAGACACTAAGCTGTTAGCTAATTAATTGCATCTTCACTGCCCCTTAAGCACATGGATGAGTTTGTCTTTTGTCTTGAAATATTAGTTACAGACAATAAATCATTTGCATGGCTTTATCTTGAGCCCAGGCTCAGCAGTTGCTGACAAGTAAGAAATAAGTGCAAAGGACATGGTTCTGTCAGAGGTTCCCTGCGTGGTTTGCTCAACATGAATCCTGTTCCAGCTCCCTGTATGCTGGTCCAGCACTGGGAGCTGTGTTCCTGGGGCTGTCTGCCGAGGTACCTGCATGACTGTGCCCCTTTTCCCCAAACAGTTTCGTCGGGATGCAGAAGATGGAAGTAAACACAGAGGTTTGCAGACAGTATTAAACTAGGAGAAGCTGCAAACACCTGCCAGGACAAATGAGTGATACAAAGGCAGCCAGTGAGAAGAGAAGCATGGCAGGGAGCAAAATGAGATGCAGCCTGAAAAACATGCAAATTAATGTGTCTGAGGCAGAAGTAAACTGAAAAAGGACCACTTGTGGTGCGAGAAACATGGACAGCAGTGACATAAAGGCACCTTCTGTTGAGAGGGGACAGTGAATTAATGGGCACAAATGGGTAACATTGCAGCAAAAGGGTAAGCAGTGATACTATCCCCCATGAGGCACACGGTGCCTTTTTCTCCTGTTCTCAGTGGCAGTGATGGGGGCCACATGGGGACAGGTTAGTGGGCAGAAGGGCATGGAGGTTGCTACCTGGACAGGTAACTTCACTGGCCCATGCATGGGAAGCACCCTGGTCACACACCTTGCAGGGCCCCCCTCCTGCTGCAGCTCTGGCTGTTTCCTGCTCTACTCCTGAATCCTTTGCCTCTGGCAAACCATTTTGTGCTCAGGGTCATGCGAAAGTCCTACTCCTCCCCTTATTCTAGTGACTTTTTTGCAGCCTCTTTGCATCTGAAGGCTCCCAAAGAGTGCTCAGTAAACTGCAGCTCATCTGGGATGCCACCAGAAGGTTTTCCCAGGCTGTTCTGATGCCTCTCTGCTCAGCCAGGGCTGCAGGGCAGGGGCCAGAGCAGCAACCCCAGGGCACTGCTCTAACACAGCCCGTGGGGCTGTGGCCACTGTTCACCTCAAGCTACCGAGAGGGCAGAGGGATGGCTGTGCCTGGTGGCATGGAGAGCCTGGCCTGCATGCTTAGACTCGAGCAGCAACTTCCACAGGGAAGCATGGCTTCACCAAATGCAGATGGTACTACTTGTGTGACCCTACAGGTATCTATCTCATCTTCTGGAGACAACAAGCTGGTGCTCCCCATCCTACCACCTGCTAACCTAGCTGTACACTTTGGCGCAGCTGGAACTGACTGCTTTTCAAAAACAGTTCTTTACACATCTAAAGTGGGTTTTTCAATAAGAAATACCTCTATCCTCACAGTAATCTTGCATGCTATTGTGACACTGTTGGAAAACAGATAGGACTGTACCTAGTCTCTGTGGTAGAAAGACTGAAAAATTATAAATTTTCAGTAGTTTCTTTAAAATAAAAGCTGCTTCATTGATTTCAGTTTCCATTCATGCTTTAAGAGGTTGGGTTTATTCAGTACATAACTCCTGAGTGAACATGTCATTGTATCTCTGCAGAGATAATTTTCCTTCATTAACTTTTCTATATTTGAGGAACCTTCAAATACAGTATTCCAGATTAAACCCCTATATTATACTCAAGAAATGGCCAGGTCTGCAATTTCAGCCATTAGTATGAAAACAAGTGCGGGTGGGGGAAAAGGGTAACAACAATGTTTGATCCCAACAGCATGTTAAAGGCTGGGTTAGTTTGGCCAGGTAATTTGCCTAGGCCTAGATGGTCCCAATTTCATGGTGTGTGTTGAAGGCATGGAAGAAACTGCCAGATCTGCTGATGGAAAGCAAGGGGCAAATCTGTGTTTTGCAGCAGGAGAAGTGAGCTCCTGAGGTCCTGTCCTCACCCAGAATGGGTATCTAGCATACAGGCTCCCTCCCATACTGCCACTCTTGCCACTCTTGCAGTGGTTGGTGGCCCAGGGCAGACCTAGTCCTTGAACAGAAGCTCTGGAAGGACAGTGCCTGGGATCCTGTCTTGGGTAAGCCGGTGCTGCATGTGTTTGATGGGTTCTGTGACTCTAGTAATCTTCAAAAAAACTCCATCCAGGGCCATAATTGTGTTTTCTACCTCCACATGTTTCAAAAGAGCAAAACTGGGGAAGTGTCCCTTTAGCAAGTATTACACACCATTGTCCAGACTTTGTTTTCAGTTACTGATGTAAGGCCAGCAGAGTTGTTCTGGAGACACACAACTAACAACAAGAAAAATGTCTCATCCTCTGTTGTTCCTCATAATTGCACCTGCACCACATCTCTGTCAGCCCAGCTGCTCTCTTTGAGTGGTTTGCTGTGGCTATTGGCATGTGAGGTCAAATATTACTGACCAAAATACTCTGCCATTTCTTCTCAAATATCTGGGTTTTTTCATCTAGAAGGCAAACAGTTTTTCTGGCTTCCATATCATAAAGACTGTTGCAGGTAGATAAAAATGTTAATTCATTGATGCACACTTTAGCTGGCCTCAGTACCTCAACCTATATGTATGTAGGGAAAAGGGACCCAACGGCTGTATGTAACATAATCAAGCTCACTTTCCCAGAAAAAGCTATAGTTAAACTCTCTATTGTTCTAGAAACCATTGTAGCTCATGTTGAAGGTAAAGAAGATTGGACTGACAGATTTATAATTACTTGGATCTACTGAGATTCAGAACAAGGCAAGCTGTTTGACTAAAGGCACTTTCTAGTGTCTAACACATCAGCATTCATGAAGTGGAAATGTAGGCTGCTGTGATGAAGAAGAATATCAGATACAGTAACTTGAACTTCAGCAAGATCAAAAGCAATTAGTTAGGTACTAGAGTCATAGTGCTTCGTTCAAAGTGGAAGAGAAGACAGCAAAAAAAAGCTTTCATGATTTTGCACTACAAAAAATGATTGTAATTTTGTAATACATGGGTGGTTACAGAGAGAAAGGTAAAATGGAAAAAAACAGCAAGACAGACAGACTGGGTAATAAATGTTTTTGCTCATCTTGGGTGCTGCTAGATTCTGTCATCCAGATTTGTTCAAAATGGCTATCAAAAGAGCTGCTGCTCTCTCCCATGCTCTAATCCATCTGGGCAGATGTCCTCTTAAAGTCGCCCTGCTGGGATGATCTTCTAATATGGTGTTTGGTTTGCTTCCCCTAGGACAGATCCCAGCAGAGGGAAAAGCAAAAGGCAAAAAAAAAAATAGGTATACAAATATATGCATAGAGAATAAGAGAAAGAAAAACGTGTTGGAAAAGATGTGTAGATAAAGAGACAGAAGAGGTGCAAATACAGTTCAAATTCTACATAATTTTTCCATTAAAAAGATAAAAATTGATACAGAAAGACAAGAGGAAAAAACCAGAAAAAATATTGCTTTATGGCAAACCACCTACCAACTACTTCCTATTTACAACTAGAGACCCACCATGCAAAATAGATAAGTGGAAGGGTAATTAGGAGAATGGATATGATTAAGTGTTTGGGGAGCATGGTATCTGCTCTGCCCATGTGCTTGGCTGCTTCAGGAAATGTGCCTGAGAGAATGGAGAAAAAGAGTCATCTCTGCAAACAAGAAATAATGGGCAAGTTGACTCTGCCCTCAGTAATGCCAGGTTCTGTGAGTTTTGAGTGGAGTTTGAGCAAGCCAGGATCTGCTGCTCTCCTGCTTCCACCTACAGCTTCTCCAGACAGTCTCAGGGTCTGTCTCAGCAGCTTCAGATGCCCACAGCTGGTGGTGCCAGCCACTGCCTCCCCTCTGCCCAGCAGCCAGGATGCTGCAAGAAGTGCATGAGTGAGTCTGCATACCCACCATCTATAAATGCTTTAAGACAGCTTCATGGTCACCTAAAGCAGCTGTCTGACCTATGTATTTCTTGGAAAAAAATGTTTTTATATCCTTTTCCTTTTTTTTCTGCTTGGTTGGTTTTGATTTCTTTAAAGCTAAGATATAAAATTAACTTGGAAAAGCAAACCTCACTTGTATCTGAAGATACTTCCGTTACACTGGCGTTGCCTACCACTACAGGGACTGTAACAGAGGGAATAAAGAAATAAAAACAGAATGAGGGCAAGGCAGAGTACAGGACTGAGGAACTGACTTTGCCTTACATCATTGTCAAGGATTTCAGGGTTTACAGTTGGTTTAATCTGTTCTTTTTTCAAAATTAAAACTGTAAAGAAACTACTCTAGAAGCAACCCAGCTGTTCCCCCCACCCCTCACCAGAGCTGTGTTAGCCCACATAGTTTTGTCTGTATAAGTAGGTGCAGGATGACCCAAGGCTACATCTGCTCCATGGACCTGGGCCAGCGCTGGCATAGGGACCATACATGGGCACCAGTGTACTGCTGTCCCAAGCCTATATAACCTCTAGACCAGATCTCCCCATCTAGCCCAGAGCAACAGGAGAAGCAGTTCATAGCTATCTGCTTTCATCCCTGCAGACACATGTTTTCAACTTTCTCTCTATGGTATTGGTATATATATATATCAGGCAATAAAATATAGATACATACTATAGAGATGGTGGAAACACCATCCCTGGAGATACTCAAAACTCACCTGGGGAAGGCACTGGGCAGACTGTTCTGGCTTTGAGGTTTCCCTGTTGTGAGCAGGGACTTGGACTAAATGATCTCTATAGCTCCCTTCCAATTTAATTTTTCTACCATTCTGTGATATGAGTTAATCTGAGACCAAACTTGAATAAGCAGAGAATAAATTCATGTAGAAGTACAAAGTACATTGCTATTGTCTGTAACACCAGCACTTGCATTTAGTAAAGTCTAGTTTGGTGTAAAACATAATATGGATCCTATTAAGATTAAAGCAGTTTATATCATTATCCCTGATATTCTCATCTCATAATGTTTTAAAAGTCCCACTGAAAGCAGAAAACATGCTAATTTATACAATTCTTCTAGGACAAAATGAGAAAAGTGATGGTTCCAAGTCTGTGAGGGAGACCACCATCATTCCTGGAGCCCTGAAGATCCTGACCCTAAAATAACTACAAGCCTCCAGTACAAAAGTGGATTTTTGGTGTGCCAGCACTCTTTGGTTCCTGAGGTGGGACACCGACCCAGCCTGACATATACTACGATTCTGCATCTCCTTTCCAAAATATCTTTTGCAGGAGTATTGATGCACCAGTTTGTGTCTGCATATTGCAACTGAGAGAGGCAGGAAAAAAGTAAAACTACAAGCATGACTCTCAGTGAAGTTTTTTTCCAGTTACATGATTAGCTTTCACTGATTTTGTTATCCCTTGTAACTTGTACTTTAATAGTACTCGAGGTTACTGATGCCTCACTGAGATAGGCATCCTGAAACACACAGATGGGGCTTTGCCTGTCTCCATGTCACCTTGGTCAAAACGATTTTCACTTAAGTTATATTCATGTCTCAACTCCATTTAAAATTCATCAACATCACTGTGTCTTTCGGTCATTATTTCCATTGGGACATCCTATTATTACTCAGTGTTATTCACCTTATTACCTTCAACTAGGCCCTTACAGCTAAAGATAACTTAAAATTGCTGTGCTTCAAACAATGCAGCTGGCTGGGAAGCAGGGTAGGAGACACTGGTTTCAGCAGAAAAAACTTTAGATAATATCTGTGGTGTTTCTGAAACAAACGATATGCAGTCAGTGGGCAATGATTCTAGTGGAATTAACCTGCAAGCAGCCAAACTTGCAGCAGTCCTATGCAGATATTTCCTATCTTATTCCATCTTCTCTGTTCACTAAAAAAATACAAGTTACAGTTTATTGTATGAGCTTCTTGCATTTCTGTCAAACTTGTTTAGGATAAATAAAACACGTTATAAGTTCAAATGTTTTATAACAACATTTTTGAGACAAGCACCCTTCAAAAGAAGATAGTTTTGCAATATATTTAAAAGTGATTTGAATATCTCTGATTTTAAAAGAAGTATCCAAAGCATGTCTGTACACATTAAACAGTCTTGTTTAACCTAAAAATAGATTTTTTAAAAAAAAAACAACAAAAAGGGCTGTGTTTTTGTGAATAAAATTTACTTCAAATTGACCTGCGATGATTTTTTTTCAATTATTTAATTCAGCCGGAAAAAAACCATAAAAAGTCAGTTATTTATAAAACCTCAATCTAATATTCTTTCATGACTTGATCCTAATGCACGTTTGCACATAGACCTCCTGTTGACCTCCATGGAAGTTATGCATCTAGAGGGAATGTAGAACCAGACGCAGCAGACAAAATTAGTGTTTTTCTAATTGTCTTAATTGGTGTTTAATTTTTCCGCTGTTCAGAGCCCACGTTACTGACTTTCAATGGGAAAAAAAATGTATGCTGGATGAGAATGTAATCAGATAAGAAAAATGGTTAGCATTACATTAGAGCTCCAGAAACAGAGCAATTGGTAAATGTGAATGTTTTCATTTCAGTTACAAATACCATCAATTTCCATTTCTGTTGCCACTTCCACTAATTTGTATTCAGAAAACCACAGCCCTGAAAATATGTAAAGCATCTGCTTTGAGAAACTAAGTGTCAATAACTAGATCTTGGGCATCACCATACAGGAACCTCCAGAGCTGTAAAGAGGAAGACTAGATCATCTCCATTAAGGACAGGGATTTGTGAGTTGTCCACAGGATGAATCTATTCACATTATTCATTAATACAGTCTACCAGGGGAAAGAAGTGGCTCAAAGTCATCAGCAATGACATAAAGTAAGGTGGTTTTTTTTCAGGTGAAACACGACAATTACTTTAGCTGGTTCCCTTTGTACTCAGGCACTTCAGGAAACCCCTTTTTTTCCTATTTTCTTTAGGTTTTCCAAAATTACTGTTTGTCCTATGTACCTGGAACTTCATTCTAAGCAATCTGAAACACTGGTGCAGTAACTAGGTGTGACTTCACCTCCTGCTGATTTACTGAGCCTAGAAAACCCATGCAATAAAAACTGCAGTAAAACAGTAGGGTAACTTTACAGCAACAACTAATACGTGCCTATTCCCTCTCAAGTGTACCTTCACCAATGCCCTTTACTGAATAATACCAACATTGTTTAGCATGCAACGCAGGCCTTCTGCTGATAATAGGTAACATCTGCTTTAGATCAAAAGGGTAGGGAACAAGTACTTCTTGCAGGCAGACTCTGCTCATCCTGGTTCTCTGTAGTAAATTTTAAGTGGAGCTGGTGTATAACAAAAATCACAGCTGACAAGATGTATTTTTAGTCACATACCTCTCACCGAGATATCAATATACAGCACCTCATTTGGGTTTTGGAGTTGTAACTGTAATGATTCTCCAAGCATCTCCTGAGTCTAGTAAATTCAGTGTGCCTATTTAATGAGCATATAATGTGAAACATCTCTACAGTTAAGTAGGGAAGTGTATAAATACCATTTTGGGCAACATGTTTGCTAGCTAATATAAAGATCATCTACTTTCAATGCTTAAAGGCGGTGTTGTTGCAATTCTTTAAAAAGCTGTTTTATGAAAATGCTGTTATCACTACTACATGTTTTATCACCATACGACTATTTCATTTCTTCAATTCTATACCAATCATTATTAAATATATCTAGATTTCCCAGGGTGGCTGCTATGAACTAAAATACTCATCCCTGAGTATATGCAGGGCTCTTTTCCTATATACAGGCAATGGGAAGGGTGCATGATTAAACATGGGATTCTCAGAAACTGGCAGATTACTGCTCTGCCTAGGAGAAGTGGGGATGGAGAACATAGCTTAATCCCTACTTTCCCCATCCTAAGTGTTGGGTGATTTGTCCTAGCATGCAGGGAAGTAACTGCTTTCTCTCACAGTTCACATAGCTATGAACTCAGATCTGGAGAGACACTTTTGCGCTTAGACACCAAAACCACCTCCAACATTTCTGTCAAAGGATGAAAAAGTTGCCCTTCATGCTATGAGGGCTGGTGTCATGGCAAAGCTGACCACCAGGAGAAGGAATTTCCAGGCAAATACAGCTCAGCATTTTAGCCCTATGGTGGAGGGTGCTGACTTGCTCTATGGGATGCCCCATATGCGTTCATGTTAGCACACGGGGGTTTGCATAGTACAGAAGGACTTCAGGGAGTGAATTTGACTAATTCTAGCAAGACCACAATAAATTAGATGTACTATCTCAATATTTAGGTCTTACAACTTGTCCAGACCTGGACAGATTTTCATGGGAAATTCAAAAGGACTACCCAAAATTCAGGATCCAGTGCATGAAGACACACAAAAAAATCTAAGTGAAATGGGAACTCAGGGAAAAAGTAATGCATTTTTTACTCTTCTCTTTTTTTTTTCCTCTTGAGAAAAGTCATCTTGGTCAGATGCCTAGCAAGGACATCCCAGCCCCAAAAAAATGCAATCTGGCAACACAGCAGTAAGAGTAAACAGGATTTTACAAAAAAACATTGTTACTTACATTAATAATAATAATAATAGGGTGTTATATCAAATGTATCTTTATCAAAGTTTTACAACAGAATCCTAATAAAGAGCAGTATGATAAAGTGATTAACAGCTCATAGTTGAAGTGTTAGAATATGCTTACCATAAATTAACACTGGAGAAAGCAATACTCTTGGTCTCTTGAGGGCACTGGATTTTTGAGACTTTTCTACTGGCCACAGCTGTAGTGCAAGAACTAAAGAAATGTGTCAGTGATTTCTACGAAACATCTGCGTCCTTAATCTGGAAGTAAAATTCTGAGTAATTTATATGTCTGGGCTAAAGTCCAGTGAAGGAATTGTTAAATAATCACTTCAAAATCAATTTCCTTTAGTACAGGATGTCCATGAATTTTAATAGGTCATAAGTATACAGTAGTGAAGATTTTGTTTCGTGGTATGGTTTTCCTTCTCCTAAATTAAATCATTGCCAAATGTTCTTGAATACACATTAATACACTTTCTGACCTAAATTAATTCCTAGAAGCCAGACTTTATGGTATGGGATCACCTCAGAGGTTATTATTTCTTTCTCTTAAAACACTACTGGTGTTATTCTATAATATACATTCTGAAAACATTATTTTCTAAGTTATTCCAGAAACTTTCTATTTAGTTTTCATAAACCTCTCATATGAATAGTTAGACCTCTGCACTACTGCATCCTGGTTTTCTGGAAGTCCCCAAAGATTTCTGGTTTTGCAGGGTTGAATTACAATATTTTAATTAATAAATCATTCTTATTATTTAGGGATTATTTTGCTCCCCTGCAAAATCCAGCTTTCTTGGGCCCCTTTTCCCTCCAGGGCTTTATCCCATGGTACTCTACCAAGTAGGTCCCTGAAGAGGCCAAAGTCAGCTCTCCTGAAGTCCAGGGTAGTGAGCTTGCTGTGTGCCCTCCTTACTGCCCTTGCTGTCCTGCCTTGTATGCCACCATCCTCCCAGTTGTTCCTGTCAGTCTTCTCTGAATTTGTCAGTCGCTTCTGGAAGATGCTCAGCCTCCCACACAATATTGCAGCTCCTGTCACCCCACAGGCATGGAGCGCAATTGCTGGCTTCCTGCTTTGCAAGGAGAAGCCTATGCATAAACAGCCCCAAATTGGCCATATAATGTGGTAACCTCACATTTAATCATTTTTTGCTCATCATCACACTCAGTCTTGTTACACTGTTGCCCTGGTTTCATGCTCCTACTGGGGATCTCTACCTCAGCTGAGTTTCCCCTTATGCTGTGTCTTACCTTTTGCCAGTTTGAAATACATTTTGTTTTGTTCTTCCTATGTTTTTTTCATGAATCATTGTTATTTATTTGCCTGTGGTGCTGTAAGACCACAAAAGAGATTGCCTGGGGCTCTCTCAGTGTTACACTCAACATTCGAATTGTTTCAAATTAAGTAGAATTGGAGGAAAAAGTGCAGTTTTCAGTGTTTTAACCAATGGATATACAAGGTACACAGAAACCATCACTTCTATCCTTCAAAGCATCTGGGAGAGTCTGAAATCAATCAGCACCTTTGGAAGCCTGGACAGAGGGAAGTTTTGCATGGTATAGTTGGAAAACTGTTCCACTCCTTTAACCCCAAAGCCGTCCTTTCCTGTAGCATCTTTACATCAGTTCTTCACCTCCACTGTGCTCACCTTATCCCAGTTTATCTCACCCTTGGAATTTCTTTTAATACTCTGTTTAGTCTTTCATCCAGATCATTAAATAAGATGCTAAATAAGCCTGCATGTAATACCAGTCTCAGCAGTAAGCCCCCAAGCACCAACTTGATACACTAATGTTTATCGTTACTCTTTGTTTACAAATCAGGGAGTTTTCATCCTGATCAAAGTCCCTATCAAGACAATTATGAGAGTAATATTTCATAAGTGACTTTAGTGCATTACAAAAATTTAATTACATTGGTGTAAATTGTCTGAGCTATCAACAGAATTAGGCAAGTTACATCTGTTGAAGATCTGCTGATGGTACCTCGTCTGCCTTTCTTCGTCCTAATTCATCTATTTGAGGCAGAGCCAAGGTCTAAGAGCAATGGGGGTGCTTGGGCAGTACATGGAGACATGAAATTCTGTGGAGAAGATACAGCTGGGAGAGTTGCAAGGTAAATCTATAGTATCAGCCTCTGTGGCTCCTGCTTTCCTGTAACAGATTTGTGGGGTTTTCCTCTCTCAGCATTTGTTCCGTTACTTAGTAAGGGATGCGAGCTTATACTCATTTAAATGTAACTGTCAGGGTCATTCCTCCCTTCCAGAGAAACTAAACTTCATTTGACTTTCTCTTCTTGTTTGCATACATCTTAGTGCATGAACTACCTTGTTAGGGAGTTTCCTTCTCCTTGTGGTCAACTCCACCAACTAACAAAAAGTTCCTGTAAGAGACCTCCTCTGAAGCAGGATACATGGAGTGACAGGGTTTGCTTCATCACTCTTCATCCACTTCTTCCTGATTCAAACCTCAAACAACTGTTAGAAGTCTCTTTCTGCCCTGTCTCAGCAGTAGACAGGCTTTGGCTCCAGGAATGTCACTGAAGCTACTCAGTACTGATGGCTTCTCCCAGGCAGCGTCTCAGCTGTTGCAGGCTCTGCAGGAACTGGCAATGTGGCCATTCCCAGTTGAACCCTACATTTGTTGCATAAATATCACAGGCCCCTTATGATCTGAATCCACTGACTTTTTTAAGTTTGTATTTTCCCGGAGTCCATGTCTGGTTTAGCAATTAACAGGTCTTTTATTAGATCTCCTTTACTTCCTAAATGCTCTTCTTTTTCTTTCTCATTACAGACATAACCTTCTTAGAGTCAGATGAAACTTGTGCAAATTCAGCCCCTCACCCATTTCTGGATATTTTGCTTTCTGGAAGACTTTTTGAGACAGAAGTGGCCTTTATTAAAACGTGTTATATTTTTCATTTGTCCTTTGATCACTTCCAACTACATTTCTATTGGCTTTCCTATTTACACCTTTTCCTTAAAAGCCTTAGGCAGTTCTCTCTTGTTTGTTTTGTTCTGTTGTTGCAGATTTTCTTTAATCTCGTTTTTTCTGTACATATCATTAGCCTAGACCTGAAGATGAGGATGGTGGGAAAGAAGTAAAATAGAAAGCATTCTTGAGATCTCAGCCTTAAGCACAAAAATAAATATTTCCTAAACATTAGGAAAAAATTCTTCACTGTAAGAGTTATTAGGTATTGGAATAGGTTGCCCAGGGCGGTGCTGGAGTCACCATCTCTGGAGGTGTTCAAGGTGCGTCTGGATGTGGTGCTGGGTGATACGGTTTAGTGGTGATGTAGGTAGGCAGTTGGACTGGATGATCTTGAAGGTCTCTTCCAACCTCGATGATTCTATGACAAACACTTCATAAAAGGAGCAGTGCCTTGGTAAGGATTGCTTGGCAGTGCTACAGATAACACTACTCCTGGCCACTGAAAGCACTTAGCCTCCCAGCTAGTGCTGTACAACCTTCAAGCATGGCAGTATTGGAGCATAATACACACCTCAACATTTACTCAGAGGGAATATTCACTGAAATTGCTATTAAGTGGCTGAAAAAGTGTGAAAATCACAGAAGGGCTTTCCTTTCTTCAGAATCACAAACTCAACTCATCTCATTACTTCCACTGGTGTTCTCGTCATCTGCTACAGTAAATTCTGTCTTACAGAAGTTGACAGTGAAAGTAAATATGTCAAACTATATTGTCATGTCAGAGGCATTTGCCTTACCACAAAATGCCATGCCTTGTGAAGTAGCTGAGTACAGCAGCATCATGTTTTACTGTCCTTTGTTTTAAACATGAAGATTTTAACACAAAACTACCTAAAATAGAGAGCGTCTGAGTCTGCCTAATGGAGAAGTTAATAAGGCATGAGATGCCACATTTCAAGCCTGACTGTATTATTCAGGGGGGGATAAAAAGTTTAAGTTTTATTTTCAAGGACTCAAAATCATGTTTTCAAATATGTGTCTGGTCACTTCTTAATCTTAGGGGTCAACTACAGTATCTTCTGCAATGACTTGCAAGCAGATACTTCTTAAAAGAAATTTAAAATAATTCATAGAGCCATAGAAACATAGGATATGTTGCATTAGAAGGGACCCCTAAGGATCATTGAGTTCAACCCCCTGCTCCTTGCAGGACTACCTAAAACTGAACCACATGACTAAGAACATAATCCAGATGCTCCTTGGACTCTGACAGGCTTGGTGCTGTGACCACTTCCCTGGGGAACCTGTTCTAGTGACCAATCACCCTCTCAGTGAAGAACATTTTCTTAATGTTCAAATGTCTAATGCAATTAATTAATTAAATCAAAGCAAATTGTATTAAACAGTAATAAGAACAAAATCTTTTGAAAGGATTTTTGGAATATTTCACACTCCAGCTTGGGTTTCAGTGTGGATCTGAGGCATGAATATATTTACACAAATGTAAAAGAAATGTGGAGAGGCCCGTGAACTTAGAGAAGTGTTGGGTATGCTACATGAACTAAAAGCTTTTGCCAAAGCATTATTTTTGCAGTCCCTGCTTCCCTGCTCATCCATTTCAGGAGTAAACAATTTTTCATAGTGTTCAAGATCCCTCCTGCTGCAACCAGGCTGCACAGGCATCACTTACCAGACACTGAGCCACCGTGTGGCAATGGAAATCACTGGCTTGCAGGAGTCACAGACCTGCCATGAGATGCACCAGACCAGGACACCTTTGCAATGTGTTTCAACGGAGACATCATTACCTCTGTTTCTTGTTCACCAGCACCACCTCTGAAAGAGAATTTTGGACTTTGGGCTTTGCTGGTCATTTGTTTTATCATACTTGCAGTCCAAAATGAAATTGCAATAGTGCACAGGTCAATCCTTGCCCCAAAGAACGCCCAGTCTAAACACATTGAAAGGAGAAAAAAACACAGCTATATTTTTTTTTCTTTTACAGATAACTGATTAGGTCTTTCAAGTGGGAAGTTAAATGCTTTTTCCAAAGTTGTATTAAAGGCATATGGCAAATCTGGGAATTGGACCTCCATGCCTTGAATTCTCAGGCAAGGTCCCACATAGAAGGATCTCTCCTTTGAATATTCAGTTAGATGGTAGATAGATTTTGTGTCTCTCAGTCCTCTAACACAGCAAACAAAAGCTACAAGTGCTAAGTGGCCATCTCTTTTACACATTAGCTGATAAAATGTGACAAAACTTTACAGTGTTAAAAGAGGATCAAGCTGAGAACTTGCACTATCAAAATGACTTTGAATCATAAGATGGCAGAATGATTTGGGTTGGAAGGGACCTTAAAGATCATCCAGTTCCAACTCCCCTGCCATGGGCAGGAACACCTCCCACCAGACCAGGGGTCTCAGAGCCCCATTCAACCTGGTCTTCAACACTTCCAGGGAAGGGGCAGCCACAGCTTCTCTGGGCAACCTGTGCCAGTGTCTCACAACCCTCAATGTTTCAATTTTCATTATCTAAGAGTAGGGTCTCACATTTGATTGGGGTTTTGGGGGTTTAGGGTTTTTTTTGTTGCTAGTTAGTTAATGTAGAGAGAATAAGCATCATCTACTGAAGGTCAGACATGCAGGCATTCAGTCATAAACACTCTGTCATATGGTAAGCTGAGTGACTCTCCAGGCTTCATCGATGGTATTGATCAGATTTTGATCACCTAGATCAGGTGTCAAGGCACTGAAACTGTTTGTAAATACTTACATGTAGAGTCTTTACTTGCAAGCTGAATCCCACCTTAGTTATCTACAACGTAGATATCCACTCCTGAAGTAGCCACTCCAGTCTCCCTGAACAATTAATGGAGGGAAACAGGGTTAATGGAACAAAATCTCCCAAGGTGCAAAGCTTCTGACCTGTTTCAGGTATCTATTTTCTGTTGAGGCTTTGCATGACTTAGAACCAAGTTTTGGCAGTTGAGAGAGTTGAGCTCAGGTGTTGCCACTGCAGAGGTCTAACCTGAGGCAGGTGCCTGCCACACATCTCTACTCTCTGAAGGCCTTGCTTGCAAAACTATCACAGACAAGCTGTAATTCACTGGCTTTGCATCTCCCTATTCTGGACATACCAGGCCCCAGGGTATCCCACAGGGATCAGAGACTTCTCTTTTTGCATAAGAGCTGAAAACAGTGGAGACAAAGTTTAATGTTTTCTTTTTTAAAACCATTTACTCTACACCTCCTTTAGAAATGTCTGTTGGAGTGTTCTGGTTTCACTGGGACAGAATCATAGGCCAGCTGTGGAGATCAGATCATCAGTAGCCCCAAGTCAGCTGGGAGCTCAGGTCAGGGCAGCTGACCTAAACTGACTCACAGGTGTGTCCCACAGCACTGACCTGAGTGCTGTTATAAAAGGGGGAGGTGTGCTAAGAGTGGGCACTTTGGTTTCCTGAGGCTCCTCTTTCTTGGCCTGCTGCTTCCTCTAGTACTCTTGAAGACTAGGCTGAGTATAAGCTTTATGCTGGTGTTTGTATTTGGTTTGTTATTTCATTAAATCTGTTTAATGATAGGCCAGGCTGGATGGGGTTTTGATCAACCTGGTCTAGTGGGAGGTGTCCCTGCCCATGGCAGGGGGGTTGGGACTAGATGATCTTTAAGGTCCCTTTCAACCCAAACCCTTCTGTGATAGACAGCTGAAAATCGCAAGCCTCTTCAGCAAAGCAGTGATCTCTGATGGAAAGGTTCCTTTTGTGTTACCATCCACCCCTGAAATAATGTAGCAGAGGAGAATGGTTCAGTTCTCTTAACTTAAATCAAATAAGGATTGAAGCAGTTTATTGATTTGTTAGCAACGCTTAACTAGCTCGCTGTATGCTCAGGATCAATATCAGTAATACAATAGATAAACCCCACTTCCTGCAAGATAAGAAAGGTCCCTCTGCAAGCCCCCTACGTGTACCCTGGGTGTGGGTCCGCACTTGTTGCACCCCATACTGTCATACCACCTGCTGAGCACAGGCTCCATGGGCATCCTATGGGGTTGATGTTCTGTGTGTCTTAAGTGGAGGTTGCAATGCTGGCAGGGCAGGTTCTGACAGTGTCAAATCAGGTTTGACTACTGCTGGTTACCCTCCAGTGTGTCTCCACCATCCAGGTACCAATTTTCACACTTCTTTTGTACTTGTTTTCAGGTTGATTCCTCCTTTGTTTCAAAGCTCTCTTTGAAGTTCTTTGGCTACTGTTTAATCCACTGATGGTCTCTCTTCCTCTTTAACACCATCAGTTGCGGGCTGATGGCCACCTTCATGTTTAATGTGATAGTTAACATGAGCAAATGTCCTCAGACAGTTTTGTGTATTCAATCCACAGACAAGCCCTTGTGTTTCCAGGTGCTGTTATTCAGGCCATTTGCCAAGGGTGGGCTGAGTGAGCACCTCCACAGTTATTTTTAAAAGTGTTGTGAATATCCCTTTCTTTCCTGGTTATTTTTTATTGTTAATGTAGTTTGTGGTTTAATTTGGTATCTTTGTGGGTGCTTGAAACTATGCATTCACCTGCACGCTTGTTACTCATTGAAGCACTGTCAGGGGAACTGCCACTGAATTACAGGCTGCACATTGTAGCTTCTGATAATTATACAAGGAAAACCAGTTGTAAGCATGCCCAACACACTGAGTTACTAAGCTGTTGGTAAGACAGACAATACAGATGTCAACTTATCCATTGGTTTTATTGCAGCCCAGATGACTGAGCAAGGAGTGGGAAGCTGAGGAATCCTTTGCTTCCTTGCTGATGTTGATTCATTAAACATGAAGCTAGTGCAGGCTGTCAAACTCTAGTGAAACCTCTACAGCATATTGAATGGGCTTTTGGGGTAGTGGAGGGATCTGCTCCAACTTCAAGGGAAACAACAGCTGCACCTGGCCTTAATAAACCTGCATCTCATGCTTCCTATTAAGAATCTGAGACATCAGAACTACTCTGTGTCATGGGAATGTTGTACTTTGACACTTTTTAATCCTCTGCTATCCAAAGCTTGTTTTCAGGCTCCTTTGTGCCTCTACAGGAACTAACAGAACCTTATGAATGCTTTACTTTATGCTGGCTGGCTTCCCACCCATGCCAGTGGCTCAGACTGCACCTCCTGGTTCTGCCCCACTGGCCTCATAGCCCACACTAGGCCTCCTCAAGCCACCTGAAGTTACTGTGCAGAGCTTCATCTCAGGACAGAACTGAGCCCAAGGAGAATGCACAGGTGATACTAGGAACATTTTGACCAGATATTTAGGGAGTCAAATTATGGCTGTAGCACAATGCATCAAATACTGGCTTGGTTTGGTAACAGGCTATTGCAGGTAGGAAGAGCAGCAGTCTGGATGAGGAGCAGCCCAAAGGGGAAGGGAAGAAGAAACTGAGATAAAACAGCCAGCTGTTGTCTGCAAAATGAGAACATCAAGGCTCCAAACAGAGTTATACAGCACTGTTACCAAGACTGTAAACTTACTAATCAAGGGGACTAAAGAGTTACAAGACTTTCCTGAAGAAAAAGAAAGGACTGACTTGTCATCAACTGCTTGAAGGAAGACCAACAAAGACACTGAAAAAGTAAGTTATATGATGCTTTGCTTGTGCAAGTCTTGGAGGAACCTACATTTTAGAAAAAAAAACCAAAAACTGAGCTAGCAAGGAAGGGCTAGGATGCTAGGATAAAGGCTTTGCTTATTTTAATCATGTTCACTCTGCTTGTTACATTTCTATGAATAAATAGATCACAGTAGTCTGGGAAGCAGCTGTGCTGGTTCATCTTGATACCAGAAAACTGGAGGGTGGCAAATTGGTGTGATGCCAAATTTGAAAAGGACTCCGGGGGAGGTCTGAAGAACTGTGGGTCTGTAATCTTGATGCCTCTACCAGGCAAATTAATTAAAAGTGTAATAAAGATTAAAATTAGTGGATGCTTGAATAAAAATGGTCTGTTTTAGAAGAATCAGAGTTTTTTATGAAGAGAAATCCTGCCTTATGAACAAGTTTTTGGGGGGTGAACATGGGTGGAAGTGATCAAGATCATCCTACTTACTGGGATTTCCAAAAGATTTTTGACAAAGCCTATTGCTAAAGATCATTTGGGAAACTAAGCAGCCATGGAGCAAGCAGGATAGTGCTTTTATGGATGAATAAATGGTAAAGAAATAAGAAACAGAACAGAGGAGCAATTGGTCACTTTCAGACTGGAGGGAGCTGTGTGGGTCTTTTTGCTATTTGACATAATTTGTTAATGAGCTGGAAGAGTAACTAAGTTACTCAGGTTTGTAAGGATGAAGTCAACAACAAAGTAAAATGGACATCGTCCAAGAGTGAGTATCTGGGCAGGGTTTAATGGCAGATGAAATTTGCTGTAGGTAAATATAAAGGGATGCACTTCAAAAAAACATCTGTCCAAACTTGACATTTGAATTGATGGGTTTTAAGCTTCTTATCCCCATTCAGGAGTGAGCTCCTGGAGTTATAATAGATAGTCCCATGAAAATAACAGTCTCATCATAGTTCTCAGCTGTGGTCAAGCAAACAAAGAAATCGGGGAAAAAACAGTGGACATCCTCATGCCACTGTACAAACCCACAGTTCACCTATATCATGAAAATTGTGTGCAGCTCTGCTCCCTTCACCACTGAAAGGTTTCAGTAGGGCAGGAAGGAAGACACTAGAATACTCAGGGTTATGAAATGGCATTTATATGAAGCAGGTAAGATTCTCCAGGCTGAAAAAGAGTGAATAAAATTATTTGCTCATGGAGAGAATGGATGGGGATCAATTGATCTTTTTTGCAACGCAAGGATGAGGGAGCAAGGAAAGAAGCTAGGAGTCAGACAAAAGACAAAGCAGGGAAGTTGGTCCCTTATGCAAAGGGTAGTTGACAAAAAATGTGGATGCTAAAATTTTATATGTTTAAAATTTCTAAATAAATACAATCAACATCTGGCTCAAGAGTCCTGTGACCTGAAAATGTTTGGCAGTTGAGAGAATATTAGAGGAAACTGTATATAGTTGTCCTGATTTTATATTCTTCCCTAGATACCTATTTAGGACTGCTGCTGGATATAAGATACTTGACTCAATGTACTTCTGGTATGACCCAGTTCTTATATCACTTTCTTTCGTACATATCCTAGGGAAGATCCAAACTCTGTTTGGTGGATGAAGGTAACTAGGACTATGGAATGGTGGATGTTTCAACTTGATGACCCAGCCAGAACTAGAGTGTAGAGAGGCATGCAGTAAACTCTATGGCTATCATCTAGGAAAAAAGTCTACAAAGAGTTTGAGTGTGTCTTCCTGCTTCTCTACCCCAAGGCATAGCACACCACAGTTTCCTTTACTGGAAACACAAAATGAAAACAGGTCCACCTTTCTAAAACTAACCATAATTAGGGATGTAATTATATTTTTGATACCACTTAAGCTGTGGGAATGAAACCTGACACGATATAATGTAAAAAGTAAGAACAAAGGACTGCCTTTCTGGTGTATTCTGCAGTATAAATATACAGATAGTGAAAAAAATAATATGCAATTATAATTAAAAAATTTATAGCAAGCAGTGTTGTAATTATTTCCTGGGTGTGCTATAAAAATGGCAGCATGGGGTTCCAGATGTGTTAGTCTAAGGACTTTTCTCTGCAAGAAGGTTACTTCACACAGAGCTGGGATATGCTTAGAATTGCAAATTACGTAGTCTTGTCTATGCAGTCAGCTATACCCTCCTGCAGTTAAATCACTGATTCTCTGCAGCAAAGTTTTCTCCAGAGTAAATATTCAGCATTTAGGGCCAATATAGCAGAGGCGTGTGTGCTGCAGGTGGGCCCCTACACATCACAGAATTCTCCCTGGGGCATATATTGGAATATATAGCAAAAAAACAGGCAGAAGCTACTCACAATCTGGGACTTTGAGGACAAGCATAAAGACATTACTGACCTGAACTGACAGATGATTTTCAGTATTCACCTTATGTATCTTATTGAGCTTAGTGCAATATTTAGGGAAATATAAGGATTATTTAACAAAAATGCTGGTGTATGAAAATCATACTTCCACAGTGTGATCTTATGGAACTACCACTATCAAATGTTCTTGTTAACTGTAGTTTTTTGAAGTGCAATACATGTATATTTTTTACTTTCTGACTCCAGAAACATTTCATTCAACATCAATCACCATTATGGAAAAAGCCCTAAATAAATGACACTAAATGCTGCTCCCAACAGGATGGCATCCCTGTGGGATGATGACTTCTGCAGGAGCTGTAGTACAGGAAGGGCCTGAGGGCTGTCCTGAAGCAGGATCCTTTTTGCAACATGACTGCAAACGGTCTAGAAGCTACCTTGATATATTGTGTTGTTGCCCCAAAAAGAGTGATTCAATTTGTCAGTGGTCTCTGACTGCATAGAAAATTCACACTGAGTTTACTCTTCTGGTAAACCCAGATCCATCCCAGCTAAATTCAGACACCCAGCCAGAGGACTTACTTCTAGTAATGTAGAACAACAACTGATCAGCAAGCAATTGATTCATTAAAGGTACAGATGGTTTAATTCTGCAGTCGTGCCTAAGGTGGGGAAAGAACTGAAGTAGGTCATTTGCTGGACCAGTGTGAAGAGAGTTAGGGTAGCATATAAAAAGATAAACTTGCTTTCTCCCTGTTTTGGAAAAGAGCATTTGCTGGCAATTAATTTTGTGTAGGGTTTTATCTCAAAGATATGAAAAATTACTTGATTTATAATTCCCAACTGGACTTAGTAGTCAGGCATCTAGCAGATAAATATGTCAAAACTGAAGTGTTTTTGGGCCTGCACAGAAATATGACTTTGGGTATATTGAGAAGAGTGTAATGGAAAACCAAGTGTGTTACAAAGCACACATGCCTTGTGCTTAAGCAGCTGTTGAGCAGAAACAGAATTCAAACTGGACCTTAGCAGCAGCTATGTGTGTGCTTGAGGTGCAGGCAAGAAGTGGGACAGGTCTTCCCCTAGTAAACAAATCTTCACCTGTCTCACCTCCTGCTAGGCCACTGGATCTAGCACAAAAATATTGTCCTGCCATAGCAACTTAAGGAAGTAATCTGCAGGTAAGGCACAAGTGAGAAGAGATTTTGCGTTCTATCCTGTATACACCTTCTACAACTAGGAGTCATAGAAAGACTCATTAATGGCTCTTTGTGCCATGTGTGAAGATCAATTGCTCAGTAAAAATGGCACCTGAAGTGACATTGTTTATTGGCTCATGAGAATTGTCTATTTATAATTTATTGCATAATCACTTTTCATTTTAACACCAAACTTCCAAATCTCTTTATATTTGTTGAAGTTGAAATTGGCCTATAAACCTAATAAGAATGACTTAATTATACCCATGATTGAGTTGACACACTGAAAATATAAGCTTATGTGAATTAATAAATAAATGAAACAACATGATTAAGAGAGTAATCTTATTGAAATCAGGCTCTTGCACAATAAAATGTAACATTGCACAACTATGACTTAATTTTATGGTGTTGTTTGAAAAGGAGAAGTGATTAAAAACAGCATTCTGGGGTTCCATGTTTGTTATACCTTAATTACTTTCAGATCCAACACACTATCTTTATCAAAAAGAGGTGTGCTTTGCCAGCCCTGGAAATTCTGCCTGCCTTCTAAAACTCGGACTAGCTTCTCTTCTTGTTATGTCTGCTGTGATGACTATCAAAAGTCAAGCTGTGAATGCATTCAAGATTCATCAGCCCTAAAAGCTTCCAACTGTGCTTTTCTAAAATTTCTGCACAACTCCATGATCCCAGGTTTGGTGATCACTGTGTTGTGAATGCTCTTGAGAAACTAATAACATTCAGTGTTAATGATATTTTACGTATAAGATGTTTGCAGATCTGAACACAAAAAAAAGAGTATTTCTGTCACAAGATAGTCAGATCTGCCTGTATCATAGAATGGTTTTGGTTGGAAGGGACCTTAAAAATCATCTAGTTCTAACCCCCCTGCCGTAGGTGTATACACCTTCCACTAGACCTTCCATTAGGTTGCTCAAAGCCCCATCAAATCTGGCCTTGAACACTTCTAGGGAGGGGGCAGCCACAGCTGCTCTGGACAATCTGTGCCAGTGTCTCATCACCCTCACAGGGAAGAAATTCTTGCTAATATCTAGTCTAAATCTACCCTCTTTCAGCTTGAAACCATCTCCCCTTGTCCTATCACTACATGCCCTCATAAAAAGTTCCTCTCCAGCTTTCCTCTAGCCCCTTCAGATAATGGAAGGCTGCTCTAAGGTCTCCCTGGAGCCTTCTCTCCTCCAGGCTGGACCACCCCAACTCTCTCAATCTGTCCTCATAGGAGAGGTGTTCCAGCCTTCTGATCATCCTTGTGGCCCTCCTCTGGATTCACTACAGCAGCTCTATGTCCTTCTTATGCTGGGAGCCCCAGAACTGGACACAGTACTCCCAATGGGATCTCATGAAGGTGGAGTAGAGGGGGAGAATCACCTCCCTCAACCTGCTGGTCATGTTTCTTTTGATGCAGCCCAGGATACTGTTGGTTCATGTTGAGATTTTCATCAACCAATAACCCCAAATCTTTCTTCTTAGGGCTGTTCTCAAACCACTCTCTGCCCAGACTGTATTTGCGCATGGGATTGCCCTGAACTAGGAGCTTGCACTTGGCCTTGTTGATCTTAATGCAGTTTGCATGGGCCCACCTCTCAAGCCTGTCAAGGTATGCAAACAGGGAAGGTAATCTCTTGAGTAAGATGATGGCATTTTTACATACCTGCTTTCCGGAGTATGACTACACTATAATTATTTTTGACAATACATCAGACTAATGTACTCCGATATATTCTGTAAAATTAATGAAACTTTAGTAATGACAGGTAGAGCACCAGCACTTTGCTGGTAAATCCTCAATAAGTGGTTAATTTTCTATAAATCCTAGGGACTTTAGCGAGTATCTGTCCATCCTCCTGCTATTGCAAAGAGCCTCAAGAGTTGTGGAAAAAGGTGATTTGTGGCTGACTGAATTGTAAATTTAAGAAAAGGAATAAAATAAACTACTAATGTTCCTCTGAAATAGATGGCAGGTGTCTTATAGAAAGAGACCAAATTATTCTATTCAAAGAATCAATATTTGTATATCTGCTAAACTGATTAATTTACTTGTTTCTTTAAATGTCAGTTATTTTGTTCTGTGTAATGACAATCACAAACAAAGCACAGTAACTTTAGCTCCTTCACAGAGCCTTAAGAGCATTTATTTCAGCTGTTTTTTAACCCACTAATGAGTTATCTGCTGAGAAAGCAAGTCTTGCTCAATTTGGGATGGAGTTTTACTCATTGCAAATGCGGGACTAAACCAAAACACATAGCCCTCTTCTGTCGGATGCCTTCAATCCATGATACAATGTTGATTTCATCTTCCGAGTCAATAAATTCCTTTCTAATCTTGCCTTTTAGATCCCTTGGGATTTTGTTCAGGGGTAATAATTTCTGAAACTACATGGTCAGGGAACGTACATCCTACATTGGCTCACTGAGAACAGAAATTGAGGTCTATCTGGAGCACTGGACAGTTGAAACACTAAGCAGCTGGTTTGGCACACTGTTGGTTCATACCCCATCAGTCTACCTTCATAATTTTTTAAAACATATGCTAGTTCATACCAAAAGCCACCAAATAGACAGAAAATGCTGGCATATAATTAGTGTATTCTAATAGTAGAATCACTTTTAATTTGATACTTGACAATAATAGAAGATAAGTCACTAATACCCTCAAGGTAGGTCAGGGAGCCAGAATTTCACTATTTCTCTTGCAGAGTGCTGTTGTCTACATCCCGGTACAATTCTGCGATTTCATGCAATTAGGCTGAGTCAGTCCAGCATATATGCTTAGCTTTATAGCCTGTTGGCTTCCTGGGGATTGAACATGCTTCCAGGCATGCTCTAACACCATTATTGCATTGGCTTCACCAGGAAAGCTTACAGTGTACATTGGTAAGCTTGTGCAGAGCTCTCTGCAAGAGAACGCAAGAGACTGCTGGCTATATTGCTCACTGCTAAGTGAAGAAAAATCCTTGCATTAAAGTTGATAATCCATGGTAGGCAAATCAGAGCAAGAGGAAATAGAATCTTCAGATGTTTAGAGATGTTTAGTCAAAGTAACACTTTCCAACACTTTGGTACTCAGAGCTGCATTCTTAAAAGTGAAGCCTTTACCAGCAGGGTTATGAGAAATAGCTGATGAGATGGAAAAAACAGTTAATCATATTAACACAATGTAAGAATAAATTAATAAGTTCCCTTTAGTCTTATCATTTAACAAATCTTCCAAATGACCAGATAAGAAAACTTTGGCAAGACTATAATACCTATATCAACAAAAATGAGCCACAGAAACTGAGTACTAAAAAATTTATAGTGTAACAATAGATTTTTTTTTCTACATTGCTTTTTGACTTTTATAATGCCAGGTGAAAGAAATGAGGGATCTTCTGCCTTGTAGACATGTGGAACATTTTAATCTCCATGATAACAACTTCATCAACTGTATTTCTAACAGAGATGAGAAACCTGGCACTGAAGTGAAGCTAGTTGTGGGCTAGTGAGGAAGAAATGGGCCCATTGTTGATGAAGGCTGTCAACACTTCCCTTGGGTGGGAGGTTGCCAGCTTCTGTTAAGGAAATTAAAGTACCATGGTTACTCAAAATGCAACTACGGACATGTTCTCACTGACTCTTTGTTGCCCAGTTTTTAACTTTCAGTTTTGGTTGAAACTATTAGGGGGTAGGTCAGTGTGACAAAAGCAGGTTCTCCAGCTGCCTCAGATATTCTCTGGTCTTGTCAGAATGGGCACGGCACAAGATCCAGACACACAATATAACGGAAGCCAGGAGAAATCTTTGAAGCTGAGGCCTTGGATATCCAGGATAATTTTAAAAAACCATTTTGCATCTTCATGGCATGAAACACAGCCTCTTTTTGTTCAAATATCTAAGGAGAAAGGAGCATGCTAAAGACTGGCAGGGTATCTTTTTAATAGGATAATAAGTGTGGCATAAAGGGGCTCTAAATAGATTTGCACCTAGAAAAGCCCTGTGTCAATGTGTGATTCTGTGTCAATTCCTTTGATGGGGACATGGTGAGGTAGAATTTAACGAACTGCCAGTTCAATATACTACACAATATCTTAAAGGTTCAAGCCACTTTGGGACTGCCATTTGTGAGGCAAGCATCTGAAATCCTGCTCCTTTCAGTTTTCATTGCTTTGTAATGTCTCTTTGTGAAAAAAAAAAGATAAAAGTCACTATGTATACTTTTAAATTCTTTGTCCCAAATTATCTTCTGTCATGGACTTCATGCTGACTTGACACAGGTAAGAACAAAACAAAATTCTGACAGAGAATATCCTGTCCTTCAGTGATGGAACTGGCCATAGAAGGCTGATAAGCCCTGTTTCATTAAACAAATTTCAGAAAAAAGCCGAGTAATAGAAGTTTCAGTACATGGTGGTCACAAGTACTCATGAGAACCTCACATAACAGGCACCATAGTATTTGCATCATTCAAATTACTGAGCAGAATATCAAAGTTCTTTGATTTTCATCCAAATATTCCTAAGATATCATCAACCAAAATTAAATCCAAGTCACTCTATCATCCTATATCATAATAAATTAGCATTGAAAAGTATTAATATTTTATAAAGGAGACTGCATGGACAAAGTGATCAAATCAACTCAACAACTCCACGATGGGAATTCACTTCCTGAAAGCACCATTTCTTCCATGGACTTTCAGTGTCCCTTTCAGAGGTTTTATGATTTAAATTCTGATGTCCTTAGTATTTTGACAGACAAAAAGGCATTAATGGTTTTGCCTCAAAAGAATAACAGATGTGACTACTGACTGAAGAACTCCACAAGTCAAATTCTGTTCTCCCTAAGGTCCTGCTTTCCCCACAGCTGGAGGCTCACTCTCCCAGTTTTGCTAGTGGGTTGGACAAGACAACTGAGCAAAGATGTATCTTTTTGAATTCGTTTTGAGCTTGATCTAGTTCCTTATCATATTCATGGCATATCCTCACAAACAGCCCTGCCAGCACAACTCTAGGGGAATTGCCTGGTGGCACACAGGTTAGGGGAAGATGGGAAGTGCTTAAGGCATCGTTAAACCAGAGACTCAGACACGTGCCCTTCGACTAAGGAGGTCTTTAATTACTGCATAGTTTGTAGCACTTCTGTAAGTTATGATGATATATGCAAACAAATCAGTGAATTGATTGCAGCGTCATGTAAAAGACTCCTGCAAGTAGTCTATAGTTTGTCAGCCTCACTGGAAGTAGTTACCAGTGCTCCTCAGACAAAGATAGGCTCCTCTGTCCAAGAAATATTTCTGATGTTGAATAAAATATCTTTAACTTAGTATTGCATACAGAAGAGAATCAAGATTCAGTATTTCTGTTTAATCCTGATAGATAGTTAGCTGTGGTACTTGGAAAGTAGCTCTTCCATTAGGATCACATTGATTTAATTATCAAAATCTGGATGTGAAATTATATACCATGGCCAAGTCCATCTGACATTGTGCTGCTGAAAGGGGGAGTTTTGGCTTCTTCTTCTTTCCTATGCAGCACCCACATGAAGGTCCTGAGTGTGTCATCACCTTCACCTCACTTCCAGGAGTACAGCTGCCTGTGCTCGTGCCCAGCTTTTATACCAGACAGCTACCCAGCCTTGAAGAGCTAATTGAGAAAGAGCTGTGAAATGCCTTTTTGGAGTCAACTGCCTTCTGCTTGGGTGAGGCTTTTAAAGTGATGCTTGGTCCTTGCTGGAGCTCCACTGAAGCCATGCTTATGCCTGGCAATGCATCTCACTGACATGGCCATGGTCCATGGACTTAACTTCCTGGTTTTACCTCAGGCCCTGCCCTGTCACTATGGACTTGTCTGAACAGCTAGCATCACATGGTCTATTCTGCTCGCCTCCCTCAGGCACTGTGGCACAGTGCTTTGAGGTCTCTGCCCTACCTGCCCTGTTGTCACCCTGTCTTTTGGCTCCTCTTCCCTTGCATCACAGCCCCACTCCTACTGCTCTCTAACTATCCTGCTGATCTAAAGGGACTCACTGCTCTGGCAGTAAGTGATTCACTTTTTTGTCGGGCCAATTGTCTGCTGAGTATTGTTATTACAACACATTATCATAACATATCGCATAACATTGACAACACAACCCATAAAGTTAATGGCTACGCATGTCCCTGACCTGGCTCTCCTCTGATGTGCCAAGAGGTAGGATGATATCCATGGTGGCATTACGTGGGCAGCTGATGTTAGGACAGCTCACAAACTTGAGCTGCTTCTGCCACAGTTGATGTCAAGGACCCTTTTATGAAGGGTCCTCCAACTCAACAGCCCAGCGTAACCAGCAGTCTGTTTGAAAAGAGAGGTCAGATAAGGTAAGCCAAGCCTGCTAACACCCAGAAACACCTGAAAGATAGTACAGCTATGATACAGAACATCATAATATGCACCTTTGTTTTTCCCCCTGCAAACTGCTTGAGTTCACATTGAGCCAGTGATTAATTATATCATTTTGTCATCTTCATAACATTTTAAACTCTGGTTTTAGTAACTGGGCTATACAATAGTAAAAAATAGGAGGCCTTAATTATATGTTTCTACATTCAATATATATTCATCTTTATGCCATTTAAAAGTTGTATTCATTCTGCTTAGTGAAGAAGCCACATTCCCTTAGAAAATTAACATTTTCTGAACGACCTCCTGTCAGGACACCAAGCACTTGAATGCATCTGCAGCAAGAACATTCTGTCTCCTTGCTCTTCAGTTATGAGGGGAAAAACTTTTGCCATTTTCTATGCTGTGGTTGGTCATACTGCTTTCTCAGCTTGGAAAGTAAAAAGAGTAATCTAGAGAAGCATGGTTCTCTCTCCACAGCAAGGGGGCTCAAAAGACAGCAATTGCTTATAATATCCTCTTCCCTTTGTAAGCTAGAGCACTGACTGGAGCCCACTCAGGAAGCAGTGATGTTGAGAGTAGCACAAAGCAAGTATGAGAAAGGAACAGCTAGATGCCTAGCACACTGCAGTGCCAGAAGTCATGAGAGGGTTTGAAGACAACAAAACCAGTTTTGGACGATACAGAAAATGCTGGGATCTGCAAACAAAAGTAATGGAGTTGGTCTTGTCTTACTCACCTTGTACACTCAGTGCCTACTTCAGAGTATCCAGGGCTGCCTTTAGTACCAATAATGAAGCACAGGCACTGTGAGGGCATACATGATGGTCAGATGTTTTTAGTTATCTATTTTACAATTAATACTCTTACTCAATTTGCTGACTGAAAGGGAAGCCTAAAGTGACAGGTATAAAAATCTCAACCATTATCTCTTACTTTTTCACAGATACCCTTCCAACATCTCCAGTCTGAACTCAGGATACTGCTCACTGCCAAAAACATTAAGAAGAAACCCAAAAAAGAGAATTAGGCTCACTGAGAGCAGAGGACTAGAAAGGAACTGTGAAGAACCTGTCCCCTCCTGTGTGAGGACTTTTACATCATATTCAGAACTTTTATTTCGCAAAGGTTAGTACTTTTTCACAGAGATGAAACCAAATTGGAAGGTGTCTCAGCCCTATATAGATAATTATCATGAATGAAACCAATATGTCATGCTGAAATGCAGTTTTGTGGCTCATTACAGAGATTAAAGACAGAAAAAGTGCATCCAGTTCAGGTTTTAAATTAATCCACTCACTGATTTACAAATGTTATATGGTCTGAGGTGTCCATACTGTGCCTAGAATGAAAATAAGGTTACATTTTTTCAGAGTAGTGACACATCCAGTTCTGGAGATGTATGTTCCTTATTTTAGTCTTGAACATCCAAAATCAGTGTCACAGAGAGCTTCATTCCTTGCGGAATGCTGATCAAATGTGGGAGATATCCCTTCTCAGGTGAACAGCTGAATAAACACGTGAATGTGACAATCAGAATCTGGCATTTTTTACCAATTTTAAATGAGTTGGTTTGGTTTCAAACTGACAGTCATCAGAGGATAAAAATACCTTGTATCTCTACAAAACATCATAGCATGCTGTCCCAACACGAAGCTATCACTTTGGGGAACAAAAAACCCCACAAAAACACCTACTACAAAGCTAAGTAGATCTACACTACACTGAAGTCACTGCAGTAATTGTGGTTTATACCCAAAAAGTCTACAGGGTGTATAGACAGAAAAGGTAAAGAGCACTGATATTGCCTCCTGCCTTTGTTCCTCAGTTAAGACATGAAGGATTATTCCTAGATCCTCAAAGATGATTTATCATTAATTCGATGGAAGTGTGGGACTAATTATCTCCGAAGATTGGAGACAAAGTGATTTGCTAAAGGTCACCAGGAAGTCTGTGACCGTTGCAAAAAAAGGAACTTGGATATCATAAATATAAATCCAAAACTACAACCAAACACTGTTTCTGCCCTCTGCTTACAGCATTTAAGAATCCTGAGGAGATCACTTTGATGATAACCTCTCTGATACTTTGAATGCAGCAACACAAACAACTTACTGGCAGGCGAGAGAAGCTGTGACTTTGCAACATACTAGTCACCATGCAGAGACTGTTCTCTAAATTGTGGTTAAGTGCCAAATGGTTTGTGTCTTGGTGAGTATAGGCTAAGCTACTTCATGTTTGCTGTGGGGTGAAAACATTCTCACAGGCTCTCCCAGCAGAATAACTACCGTAGTGTAAACTTGTCTCATGGTAACTTGTTCAAGCAGTCATTTCTTCTGCTAACTTCCAAGGATTAGAAGACATGTCCCATGAGTGAAAAGTGGCCATCTCTTCTTATTTTATCCCGTTTTTTTGTGATAAATATATTAAATCATTTGGGGGGGGAGGGGGAGTTTGCTTGTCTAGTTTCTAATATGAAATAGGCTTAGTGGAATTCTCCATCAGGAGTTCTATCATTGCTAAGCTGATTAGAAATCCAGGAGCAACACAGCTGAGCTCTATTATAAGCTATCAGTAACTCTCACCACTGGGAATTACTGTGTACTCCTGAAGAACAAAATCCATTTTAAATCAGAATGAGAGATGCGGGACAGTCAAGGAAGCTTGGAAGGTGACTGGGTAGTGTTATCAGTTAGATGGATTTCATACAACATCAATTTTTCAAAGCTTTACTCACTAACAAGGTATAAGACCAGGCTGTCAGGGATCCTGCATCTCATCAGGAGCAAAACTTGGCAGCAAAGAGAGAGCTGGGCTATAAATTGTTCCTGATGGCTTGGTTCTTTGAAAGCCTGCATCAGTGTAATCACTGAACTTCTTAGAGTACTTGATCACACAGCTGGCATGCCCTGAAAGAGGGTTCCAATAAAATGCCCCCGACATGCATTATCAAGCAGCATACAAAACTGCTGTGTATGCAGAGCCCTTGGCATGAATGAAAGCTTGCGTTCTACTGATGAGGAACTTTCTGAAGTTGAAGGACATTTTGCTCTCCCCCCACTGATGTCTGACATCATCAACATCATTCGTGTCTGATGCAGGCAATGCAGGCCAGCTATGTGCTGCTGCTCGAGTGTGCAAGCTGACAGTGAACACATCAGCAGCTCTGTTACAGTAGCAAGCCTGATGGCTCCATTCCTTGAACGGTGCTAGGTGACCGTATGATAGGATGTGGTAGTGTGGCAACAGCAGACTAGCAGAGTGTCAAGCACAAACTGTGTCCTTGTATTTGTTGTAGAACAGTGAGTCCAATAACTATTACTTCTTCCTCGTCTTCCTCTGAAATGGACTCCTGTTGTTGCCTTGCTGCTATTAGATCTTTACCATGATCTTGGCCATCTCCCTGAGTGATCACTGCTGCCTCTTAATAAGAAAATGTGGTCTTACGTAAGTAGCTACATTAACAGGCATTAATGGTACAGCAAAATTATTGCAAGTTTCCTCCAACTTCTTTTTTGAGCTACTTCCTTCCTAATTTGGAAGAATTATCTGTATTTGCAAGAGGGAACCAAAGATTCCTTATAAATCCATTTTTTCCTCTGTTGAAATAACTCACAGACATAGCAAGATAATAAGGTCTAGGACTGAGACAATTCACACAGACCACCGAAGACCCTTCAGATTCTTCATTGCTAGTAATTTGCACCAGATGGTTCAGAACAAGCATTTTAAAGAATATCTTGGAACTTGTGCTTGCTTGTTTTTGAATCTAAAGGTGAATGGGCTTGCAACTTCTGCCAAAGGGTCATCCCAAAGCCCCAACTCCAACAAGAACCTCATATGGAGGTGCCTACAGCTTGTTATCCAAACATTTCCCCAGGACCCTGCACTTGACTATGGGTGAGTTTTTTTGCTCAGTGTACCCTCTGGGGACCTAGGTGCCTAGGCATTTTTTTCTGTAAAGCCCCAGACAGTGAAAGCTACCACACCAGAATCTGGCACTGACTACAAGGTTCCCTTTACACAAGATGTGAGATAAACAAAGTATGCTGTGGTGTGTGAGGAGCTGGAGGTTGTGGTTCCTGTTCACAGGGTAACTTCAGGTTTTATTCAAGGATTCTGTAAGATGTGTGATCACTTCAAAGCAGGGAACCCAGGTCTTCAGCTTATAAATTTCTCAGTTGTGAGACTTAGTGTCTCTTTGAGAACTAATCTCTTGTCCTCGTGCTTGTCTTCCTGGATTCTTAGAGACTTCACTTGGAGGGAAGTGCTGTGGGTACCCTGCCCCTCTCACATGTACAGGAAGTCAACGCATTGTTGTAAGGAAGGGTAGATGTCTTGCATCCTCTGAGATTGATTAGGATGCTGAAGCCAATTTGCACATGCTTTCTGGATGATTTAGACTCTCAGAAGATGTGAGTTCTGCTCTGTGAAGTCCTTGTGTCTAGTTGATGTAGGCACTTACTGCGGGTCCCTAGCTCTAATTGTAGAAGAATTGTAGTGAAGGACTGGAGTTCAGCCTCCCATTTTCCCGTGGACTAACCCCTGGGCTTTCTGGGTTGCTCTTCAGAGATGCCCCAGGACATGCCTAGGCTATGTGCAGAAAATAGAAGTGCTAAATGCTCCCCTGCTTTTGGGTTCCACCACCTCACTCTAATGATGGTGCTAGCTGAGACTCCTGCATCGCCTCACATGCTCCATATCTTAACTCTTCACACTGTCTGCCTTCGCTCCTAACTTGAATGTCCTGGCTCATTTGCTGAGACTGGAGGGCTGCTTCTTAGCAATTGTAATACCTATGTGGGAGGCAAACCAGCAGATATTGTGAATCTTTTTAAAATTAACTTAAAACGAGAAGCCTCATTGGCTTTGGTCACGGCACTAATCAACTTCAGTCCAAACTCCCTGTAGTAGTTAAGACTCCTAATTTCTACAAATGTCAATATTAGACATATATTTAACTGCTACTGGGACCTGCACCACAGATCCTTCAAAATCCCTGTTCCCCAGCTTTTAAATCCATTACTAATCCTATGATCCCATGCCAAAATTCTTAATTTCTTACCCTGATTCACCTCTCCTGGGGCTGGTGCTAGCTGCATCTGCAAGAGAATTATGAGTCAATCATGACTCATGACTAGCCAAATGCTGTACACAATTAACTGCCTATTTACAGTTTTAAAGAGACACTGATCCTGTTAGGGTTGCAGTGATTTATGAATAATTACAATTCCTGGGATAGATTTCATGTTTCCTGAATTGATAGTCAGATGGCACTGTCTTCTCAGCGTAGGCCATTCACAAATATATACATTCTTGTACAGGAAGATCTGGCACTAGAAACCAAACAGAAATCTGCAGTTTATAGTACACACTTGTAATCTCAATACCAGTACTTGAACACAGAATGGTTTTCCTGGAGTTTTCATATGTTCTGCTCTTTCTTACAAATGGCTCTTACAGACTCAAGGCTCACCTATGCTTTAGACATTTTATGCTTTAGTATTTATTGTAAGTGATAATGGAAGGTCAATGATATAGAGCAGTGTTTATACAGAAGTGTTCTTTTGGATGCCAGTATTATATGCCAAATGGTTTCCTTTAAGCTGTTCAGGTGAGACAGCAAACCTTTTGCCTACTGTGGACACAGTTGGACCTGGCTACACAAAACCCTCAGGTCTTAAGGTACCCTATGTAGCATTTGACATTTGTGTTGTCCATCCCCCAGTGCTTCCCGAGTACTGTTTATGCCTTGGCTGTGCAGCTCCCTGTAGACTTCCCTGTAACAATGAGAACCTCTTCTTCAAAGTGCCTTCATAGAGGAAAATCATCTCATGCTAGAGTTGACAAACACAATAGACTTCAAGCCCAAAAGACAATGGAGACCACATTTTTCTCTTCTAAAATCCTTTATATTCGATATGGTGTCAAACACTAGGGACCCCATCAGGTAGCTACTGGTTCATCTTCTATTCCAAGATATTTCACAGACTGAGAGACAGAGATCAAATGTGTTCCTGATGTAGAGAGAAGCAATCTGCAAAAAGGGATGGCCAAATACTAAAATGCTATGACAATGTATCCAGCATCTGCTACAGCTATGATGCCATACTTTGCTTATTGCATATAGAAATAAGCATGGCCTACTGCTTCAGTATTTTGTTGGTGTGTTTGGTTCTTGAAGATATTTGCATCAGAAATCTGCAGTAAACCATTCCATGGGGTCATTTTTCTGATTGAATGAACTATGAGAAAAGGTGGTCAGGTATGTTATTTCCATTTTTCTTTTGTTTTTCCAGTGAGTCTTTCAGAATCAATTCTTCAGGAGGAAGGCCAAGTCCGAGACTTTCATGGAGTTATGCCAGCAGAGAATTTGGCCCCAGGTTTCTTTTTGTGTATGATTAATTGACAGTCTTGTACCTGTAGCCAAAGGGAGCAGATGGAAGAAATTCTAGTGACAATTTTGTTCTAGTTGTATGCTTCAACAAAACACAATATATTGCAAGGAAGTCTTTTCCTCCTATAATTTTATATATCAAATGAGGGTACCAGGAAGCCAGAAGTGCCCATTTTAGTCTACATTCAGGTCTGGAAGCTACCACAGCACAATTTTCCAGTACCACTTACATAATGGCCAGTGCATTAATTGTTTTGTTGTTCTTCCTCTTCTCCAGCTTATGGAAAAAAAAAAAAAGACATAGCTTCAGACATTCTGTGATATTTTTATTATAACTACAGTGAAACCCCCTGAATAATGTGTTTTTGACTAACGTAGGACCCCTGGGGTTCAATCAAGTCACCTGCTGTGAACCTGAAGCTGTGAACTCAAGCCTAGTTTACAGGTACAAATCTGGAGCCTATTCCTTGTTGATCCAGCTGTAAATGGGTATGGACTCATGGACAGAAAGGCTGGGAGCTGCTTCCTGCAAGAACTACAATGCCCTTTCCAAACCAACAAAACTATCTTTTTCATACTTGTCTCGTAAACCTCATATTCACTAGAATATTAGTTGTTAGTCTCAATGAAGTCTCCTACAACTGCTACTATGAAAGAGTTAGCTTAAACAGTAATTGTGGTATGATTAGGACTATCTTTTCCTTGTGTTTATAAGAATATGAAATTGGCTTGACAGGATCAGAAGAATGAAGCACCTAGCCCAGGATTCAGCCTTCAAAAGGCGTTATGATGTGGTTTGTCAGAGGTAGCACATGATATGTGGCATGTTTGGCCTTGGATGTCTCAGTTTAGCTATGTTCCTCTTGTCAATGATCTTCCATTGGGAAACAGGAGATTTGATCACCCAGGATATGGAGAAAGCCAAGGTTCTCAATGACTTTTTGGAGTCAATCTTCTCCAGCAAGTGCTCAAGCCACACTGCCCAAGTCACAGAAGGCAAAATCAGGGACTGGGAGAATGAAGAATCACCCACGGTAGGGGAAGATCTGGTTCAAGACCACCTAAGGAACCTGAACGTACACAAATCCACAGGACCTAATGAGATACACCCTTGGATCCTGAAAAAACTGTCAGATGAAGTTGCTAAGCCACTATCCACCATATTTGAGAAGTCATGGTGGTCTGATGAACTTCCCACTGACTGGAAAAGGGGAAACATAACCCCCATTTTTAAAAAGGGAAATAAAAAAGACTCAAAAAACTACAGGCCAGTCAGTCTCACCTCTGTGCCTGGTAAGATCATGGAGCAGATCCTCCTGGAAACTATGCTGAGGCACATGGAAGACAAGGACGTGATTGGTGACAACCAACATAACTTCACTAGAGGCAAATCATGCCTGAAAAATTTGGTGGCCTTCTATGAAGGGTTTTCACAGCTGGTGGATAAGGGCAGAACTACTGATGTCATCTATCTAGACCTGTGCAAAGCATTTGATACCATCCTGCATGACATCCTTCTCTCTAAATTAGAGAGGCATGGATTTGATGGGTGGACCACTTGATGGATAAGAAACTGGCTGGATGGTCACAATCAAAGAGTTGTGGTCAATGACTTAACATCTAATGTGGTGCAGTTGACATGCTAGAGGGAAGGGATGCCATCCAGAGGGACTCTAATAAGCTTGAGAGGTAACCCCTTGCAAACCGCGTGAAGTTCAACAAGGCCAAGCACAAGGTCCTGCACATGAGTTGGGGCAATCCCATGCACAAATACAAGCTGGGTGAAGAATGGATTGAGATCAGCCCTGAGGAGAATGACTTGGGGGTGTTGGTTGATAAGAAGCTCAACATGAGCCAGCAGTGTGCACTTCTAGCTCAAAAAGCCAATGGTATCCTGGGCTGTATCAAAAGAAATGTGACCAGCAGGTTGAGGGAGGTGATTCTCCCTCTGTACTCTGCTCTTGTGAGACCCCACCTGGAGCACATAAGGACATGGAGCAATTGNTTAGTGATAGGACAAGAGGGAATGGGTTCAAACTAAAAGAAGATAGATTTTGATTGGATATTAGGAAGAAATTCTTTACTGTGAGGATGGTGAGACACCAGAACAGGTTGCTCAGGGAGGTTGTGGATGCCATCTCCCTGGCAGTGTTGAAGGCCAGGTTGGATGGGGCTTTGAGCAACCTGGTGTAGTGGGAAGTGTCCTCGCCCATGACAGAGGGTTTGGAAC